>BQNB010025062.1:0-60056 GCA_026074375.1 Tanacetum coccineum
CCAACCTTTCAATTTGGCAAGTCAAATGAGACCACCGGGTTTCAATCAACCGAATGTCCAAAACAACCAAAACCGATACCAAGGAACGAATTCTAATTTCAACCAAAACCGTGGAACAAACTTTAATCAAAACCGTCAAAATCAAGTTTACCAAGTTCCACCATACCAAACACCAACCAATCAACCACAAATCAATCAAGTTTTACCTTACCAACCTCTAACAAATAGAGTTTTGAAAACGGATTTTGAAAGCTATGTTAAAGCAAACGATGCGATATTGAAGAATGTGCAAAATCAAAATCAAGGATTGCAAAATCAAATGGCAAATGTTACAAGTTTGTTAACAAGCCTTTGCACCAAGTTTGATGATTTAGGCAATACCAACCAAACTTCAAGTTCAAGTTCTTTACCTAGCAATACCATTCCAAACCCAAGAAATGAAGCCAAGGCAATTACAACTCGTAGTGGTGTTTCATACGATGGACCTCCGATTCCACCGCCGGTGGTGGAAAAGGAAAGTGAGGTGACAAAGGATACGGAGCTACCGAGCACCGAAGACATCCAACCTCCTCCATTGGTCCAAGAACAAACCAAAGACAAAGAACCAATCGAAGAGCCTTCTTTCGTTGCTAACAAAGCCAAACCTAATCTACCTTACCCGTCAAGACTTGCAAAAGAAAAGATTCGTGAAAAGGATGATATCCTAGCTTCAAAGTTTATGGAAATCTTCCGTAATCTTCACTTTGAGCTAAGTTTCGCGGATGCTCTCATTCATATGCCAAAGTTTGCTCCGATGTTCAAAAAGATGCTTAATAACAAAGACAAGTTAATTGAGTTAACCAAAACACCGTTGAATGAAAATTGTAGTGCGGTTGTCCTTAAAAAGCTTCCAGAAAAGCTAGGTGACCCCGGTCGATTTCTCATTCCATGTGATTTTTTAGAGTTTGATAGTTACTTAGCCCTTGCCGATTTAGGTGCTAGTATCAATCTCATGCCTTTATCCATCTGGAAAAAGCTTCAACTCTCAGGCCTAACCGAAACAAAAATGGTATTAGAATTAGCCGACCGTACAATTTCCAAACCAACCGGTGTAGCCGAAAATGTTTTTGTCAAAGTAGGGAAGTTTTACTTTCCCGCCGACTTTGTTGTGCTTGATTTTATAGCCGATCCTCGAGTACCGTTAATACTCGGGCGACCCTTTCTTAGGATGGCTCATGTTTTAATCGATGTTTACGAAGGAGAGATTACTCTTAGAAATGATGATCTATCGTTAACCCTTAAATGTGGTGATGCACCTTCCATTTCATACAACAATCTTGAATCGTTGAAGAAGGTTGATCTAATCGATGTCACTTGTGAAATTTATTCACAAGAAGTACTTGGATTTTCCGATTCTGTTGCTTACAACAATCCTTCTCCATACTACGATCCGATTGTTTCCACTTCATCTCCAACGCTTACTCCATTTGATGAAAGCGATTTTCTACTCTTTGAGGAAGCCGATGCTTTTATAGCAATCGATGATGAACCAGTTTCACCAGTTTCAATGCTACGTACTATGATCCCGAGGGTGACATTCTCATTCTCGAGACACTTCTCAACAATGATCCATTACCTCACCCAAACCAAGAAGATTACTTACCCGGAATTCAAAAAGATCTTAAAGTTGTTGAACCACAGAAGTCTTCACTCGAATATGCTACTTCTTATGAACCAAAAGTTGAAATCTCTCCCCCCCCCCCCCCCTCACTAACACCCAGCGTTCCACCATTTACTCTCTACCAGACCATGGAGATCCTATTACCCCGGATATTCAAAAGGTATCTTAGGTTGTTGAACAAAAAGATCTTAACGTGAAACATAGTTCCTGAACTAGTCGAACTTAAAGAGTTACCTCTGCATCTCGAGTATGCATTTTTAGAGGAAAATAACAAACTTCCAGTCATAATTTCAAAAGATTTAAGCCAAGATGAAAAGACCTCACTCATTAACGTTTTGAAAAACCAAAAACAAGCAATTGCTTGGAAACTTTCTGATATCCGAGGCATAGATCCAGAGTTTTTTCACAATTAAAATCCTTTTTTAGAGATGATTACCAACCTTCAGTGCAAAATCAAGGTGGGTTACCTAAAATCCACGACGTCATAAGAAAGAAGTAGAAAAACTTCTTGACGCGGGATTGATTTATCCGATCTCGGATAGTCCATGGGTTAGTCCAGTCCATTGTGTTCCTAAAAAAGGTGGTTATGACGGTCTGTCACAAAACGAGAAAGAAAAATGAGCTTAGGTGCTAAAAGAATTAGTCACGGGATGGAGAGTTTGTATCGATTATCGAAAGTTAAACGAAGCAACTTGTAAAGACCATTTTCCGTTACCTTTCATGGACCAGATGTTAGAGCGATTAAGACGTGTGCGCAACGAGTTTTATTGTTTTTTTAAGAGGTTTTTCAGGGTATTTTCAAATCCCAATTGATCCTAAAGATCAGAGAAAATACTTTCACGTGCCCATACGGAACTTTCGCGTACCGTCGTATGCATTCGGTTTTTGTGGCAATACACCCGGATTTCCAACGTTGTATGAATGGCTATTTTTCACGACATGATAGAAAAAACGATGGAGGTTTTTATGGACGATTTTTTAGTTTTTGGAGATTCTTTTTCCTCGTGTCTTGCCAATTTAGATAAAATGCTTAAAAGGTGTGAAGACACCAAATTAGCACTAAATTGGGAAAAGAGCCATTTCATGGTTAAAGAGGGCATTGTTTTAGGACATAAGATCTCTAGAAAAGGAATTGAAGTCGATAAAGCCAAAGTTGATGTAATTTCTAAGCTTCCTCATCCAACAACCGTCAAAGGAATTCGAAGTTTTCTCGGGCATGCGGGATTCTATCGAAGATTTATCAAAGACTTTTCCAAAATCTCTCGACCCATGACCCATCTCTTAGAAAAGAACACTCCTTTCATTTTTTCGGAAGATTGCATTCTAGCCTTTCAAACATTGAAAAAGAAATTGACCGAAGCTCCAATTCTCATTGCTCCAAATTGGGACCAACCTTTTGAAATCATGTGCGATGCAAGTGATTATGCAATCGGTGCGGTTCTAGGGCAGAGAATTGAGAAGCATTTCCGACCTATTCATTATGCAAGTAAGACGATGACTGAAGCAGAATCGAATTACACAACAACCGAAAAAGAGATGCTTGCAGTTGTTTATGCTTTCGAGAAGTTTCGATCATATCTAATCATGAACAAGAGTGTTGTTTACACGGACCACTCCGCTTTGAAATACCTTTTCAACAAGAAAGACGCCAAAGCAAGATTGCTTCGATGGGTCTTACTTCTTCAGGAATTTGATTTTAAGGTTATCGATACTAAGGGAGCTGAAAACTATGCAGCTGATCACCTCTCTCGTCTTGAAAACCCTTACGAAAATGTCTTTGATCCAAAAGAGATTACCGAGACTTTTCCTTTAGAGACTTTAAGTGTGTTAACTTCCAAAGACCAAAGTACCCCGTGGTTCGCCGACTTTGCTAACTACCACGCGGGGGGGAATAAGGAAATTCAATAAAAAAAGGATTGTCAAATCAAGAGAAAACAAACACAGTTCTTTAATGATGTTAAACATTATTTTTAGGAATGGACCCTTTTCTTTTTAAATATTGTCGGATATCAATAATCCGAAGGTGTGTAGATGGCAAAGAAGCTCTCGAAATTCTCGAAGCTTGTCATAGTGGACCCACCGGGGGAACCATACGGAGCCAAACTTTACCCGCATGGAAAGATTTTTTGATTGACGGTTTCTAATGGCCACCATTTTATGGTGCATACGAATTTGTCTAAACTTGTGATGCTTGTCATCTTGTGATGCATGTCAAAGACAAGGCAAAATCTCTCAACGTGATGAGATGCCTCAAAATGCTATCCAAGTTTGTGAAATTTTCGATGTATGGGGTATTGATTTTATGGGACCTTTCCCATCGTCTAGAGGAAACAAATATATTCTAGTAGCCGTCGATTATCTTTCTAAATGGGTTGAAGCGAAAGCGCTCCCCACCAACGATGCTAGAGTAGTTGTTAAGTTCTTAAAATCCCTTTTCTCCCGATTCGGTGCTCCGAGAGCAATCATAAGCGATCGTGGGACCCATTTTTGTAACGACAAATTTGATAAAGTTATGTCTAAATATGGTGTCACCCATCGTCTTTCGACTCCTTACCATCCTCAAACGAGTGGTCAAGTTGAAGTCACGAATCGAGGTCTCAAAAGAATTTTAGAGAGGACGGTAGGAGAAAACCGTGCCTCATGGTCAGACAAGTTAGATGATGCATTATGGGCTTTTAGAACCGCTTACAAGACTCCAATTGGATGTACTCCGTACAAGTTAGTCTATGGAAAAGCGTGTCACTTACCAGTTGAACTAGAACACAAAGCATATTGGGCTCTTAAGCATGCCAACTTCGATTTAAAGACCGCGGGAGATCATCGAAAGCTTCAGCTCAATGAACTTAGCGAACTTCGTGATCAAGCTTATGAGAATTCGTTAATCTACAAGGAGAAGACAAAGAAACTACACGATTCCAAGATAAAGAACCGAATCTTCAATGTTGGTGATCAAGTCTTGCTTTTCAACTCCCGATTAAAGATTTTCTCCGGAAAGCTCAAGTCCCGTTGGTCCGGACCTTTCACAATCACCGAAGTTTATCCTTATGGCACTGCCAAGTTGTCTCATGCCGATGGTTCTAATTTCAAAGTCAACTGCCACCGTCTTAAGCACTACTATGGAGGGGATACACCACCATTGGTTATCCCGGACCTCCAGACTTTCCCTAAGGACAACTAAATTCAGGGATCGAGTCGAGCTTGTGACTCGGTGATAAAAAACAAGCCGCTTCGTGGGAGTTCACCCCATGCTTATCCTTTCTATTTTCTTTCTATTTTCTTTCCTAATGTGTTGTGTTGAAGAGAGGCTTGTACTCTTTCCGATTTCTCGATGTTTGTTGTTTGTTTGTTGTGATTTTTGTAGGATCGACCCAACAAATTCTTTGAAGCCTCTCGTGTCCGGTTGATTTATCCCGTTCTACTCAAGCTTCTCATCCTTTGTGTGAAATTAGTTTGGGGAGATCCATATCCTTTCGTCTTATCGATTAACGTTTATCTTTGCATACCTCATAAACGGCAAAGATTACTTAGAACAAAAGTTCGCTGCTGTATGAGGAAGTCACCATCAGCCAGATACAACGTCAGACCCCCCCCCCCCCCACGCACCCGCGCCCCCCTTCACATGTCGCAATAAAACCACTCATACCAGAACCACTGGCGAGACGATATACAAAGAATTAGTGACCATATAAACTATATCCACAATATGAACCATAAAAATAATACCCCAATAACCTATTACACAACTAATAACACAAAAACAAAACTAAAACTTCCCATCTCCATCTACAATAAAACCAAAAAAAAACAAACACCACCCACTAAAAAAACCACAATAATAAAAAAAAAAAAAAAAAAAAAAAAAAAAAAAAAAAAAAAAAAAAAAAAAATAAAAAAAATAAAAAAAAAAAAAAAAAAAAAAAAAAAAAAAAAAGGTGGATGCGAAGGGAGGTGGGGGGATAGGGGGAAAAAAAAAAAAAAAAAAAAAAAAAAAAAAAAAAAAAAAAAAAAAAAAAAACTCTTTCCGATTTCTCGATGTTTGTTGTTTGTTTGTTGTGATTTTTGTAGGATCGACCCAACAAATTCAATGAAGCCTCTCGTGTCCGGTGTTGTTTCCCGTTCTACTCGAGCTTCTCATCCTTTGTGTGAAATTAGTTTGGGGAGATCCATATCCTTTCATCATTATCGATTAACGTTTATCTTTGCATACCTTATAAACGGCTTAGATTTACGTAGAAACCCGACTTTAAACATTGAGGACAATGATTCATTTTAGTTTGGGGAAGTGAATCTATCGATTTGATGTTGCTTGCTTATTGTTTTGTTCTCACGTACCCGTTTTTCTCACAAAAATAGCAAAAATTTTAAATTTTTAGTTATTATATTTAAAAAAAAATGTTAAGACACAAATGTAGGTTTTCTGTTGGTAAGAATAAGAAGTAATTTTTGACCCAATCGTACGTATAGAGTTCTAGCTTTCTTCCTTAACAATTAATGATGATAGTTAGTGCTAGTCTCATGTAGACTTTAAACATGCTAGACTTGAAATCATTAGTAAATGAAGACTTGTGCTAATATCAGGTAGATTTTAAATATGCCGAGTTGGATTTTATATAGGCTAAGTATTTGCAAAATTCTTTTGTAAAGAATAAGAGATGATAGTATTAGTTACGAATTAGGATGCTAAACAAAGTTTATTTGGAAAACTTAAAGGCTTATAAGAATAACTTGTGATTTTTCTTCCCCGAAGCTCTTAAAATGATTAATTATACGTGTTCTCTTTAATTTTTGCAAATTAGAGTTTTACTCTTAAAAGTCTAATCAACATATTCAGAGAAAAAGCTTTATCAATATCGTTGGTAAATAAGAATTTTAGTTCAAGTTTATACTTTGGTTTTCTAAAGTAAGTGTCATGACTTGTAAATTAAAAATGAATCTTTGTTTTTAAGCTTAGCATGGGAACAGTATAAAAATCTGGGAATAGAAGTTATCTTTTATACACTTTAAAATTGTGCTTTTTTATTCTATGATCCTATAAAGTTTACCAATGATGGTTCTGAAACAATCTACATTATCATCAACAACAAATAGTTATCAAGAAAAATCATAAAAAGAGAAAAATCTTAGAAAATGGGAAGTCGGGTGTTTTATAACTTGTGATCTCTTATCTCTCTCAAACAAAACTCTTTGCTACTTTTCAAAGGTTTAGTTTGGGGAATTTTTGAGGTATTTGGTTATAAGGCATGTGATATTGCGTGAGGACACGCAATCGTTTAGTTTGGGGAATTTTGATAAGTGTAAAATACACATATCCATTTATACCTAAAATAACCCAAATAAACCCAAAACAGACCAAAAATGGCAAAAATATGCTTGTATTTGTGTTTTGTGTATGCAGGTACGGATAAGTCAAAAATCACAAGAAAACAGTCAAAAGCGAGCAAACACGACCGAGAATCAGAAGAGTTCAAAAAGAAGCCGAAAGAACCAAATGCCTTAGCCAATCTTCATCTACAAGGGCCATTCTTGCTATCTTCGAAAGTTCTTTATAACTTAAAAAGAGGAAATGAAAGAGAGGGGCCAAATGTGCAATCCTTCCAAACTTCAACAGTTTTAACTGTCAAAAAAGGAGCGGGAACCCTTTTACTATTCATCGTCTCTCCCATTTTCACTGCCATGGTAAAACAAAGGGCAAATCAAAATTAGAGGGTGCGTTGGTCAATTCAAGGAAGCGCAAGCACAAATGAAGGGTCAAATTAGTCTAATCAAGAGGATACTTATCCTAGCCCAAGCTCAAAGGCCACGTAATCAAAGAAAGAAGCACAATTTTTATTTGGTTTTTTTTAGTGCTAACCTCACTCACAAAAACTAACACAAACTCACATGCGAAGGAAATGACAAAACGCCTGCAATCCTCAGGTGTCCACATCTTGATCAAACGTCCCACAATTGAAGATCAAATGATTGAAGAAATGAATGGCAGAGATTGAAAGATGGAAAAGCAGGTCCAGAGGTCCGTAGTTAAGCTTCACGGGCACTATCAAAAAAGACCTCACTTCTCACACACACAGTAAGTCTAAGGTTTTAGTAGTCGATTTAGTTTTTTATTAATTTTTAGCTTAAAATTAGTATTTTCTTAATGTAATGTATTTTTCCTTTTTCAAGTATTTAATCAGCTTCTTTAGCTTAATGAAATTTAGTTTTAAGTGTTTAAATCTCCTTTTCTAACTCTCATTTAAAGTCATAAGGCTACTCTAAAAAGCCATTATTGTCTCAATAAGCGTACTCATAAGCTCTTCAGTCTATAGCTGAAATAGAGCGTTTGAATTCAGTTATTTAACCTATCTAAACCTTAAATCAGTTTAATCTATTATGGATCTTATTGTATTTAAGCTTTTGGAAGGGGATCTTACCTTGGAAGAGATCCCAAGGACTTATACTCTAGCTTATTCATAAGCTAGAGAGCTTGTAGCAGCCGTTATTGGTTCCTCTTGTTTAAGCTAGAGGATTTGTAAGTTTTCATCTTTCATTTACCTTTTAAATTCGAGTTTTAAAAATTTTGATATTATTGCTTGCTATGTTTAATCTGTTTATTTGCTTAATCTCTTTGCTTGTTAGGGTTTTAAATATCTCTTCTAGTGCAAGTTTAGTTATGTTGTCTTCAATCTGTTTTTGAGCTTAAGAAGTTATAGAATCTTTAGGGTAAATCAATTTCTGTCATAAAAACTCATAAAATCCAAAAATATTAGTTTAATTAGTTAAGATCTTAGAATTTTGCTTATTCAGTTGTAATCAATTTGATAAGTATGTTTTACAAGCTAGGATTATTATCTGGTATTAAGTGTTTGTTCATTAGATTTCTCTTAAAAGCTTTTCTCAACTCTGTCATGATTTTTAAGGAGTGTTTGGTTTAGTGCACTCTAAATTTGCACTAACAGTATTAACATAAGTTAATACTAGCTAGAAGCCCGCCTTTACACACCATTATTGAACCTCCAATTAGTATACAGCTTTCACAAGTTAGTAACTGTTCGCTTTAATCTCAGTAGTATAAAAGTTTTAGTTGTTCATCTATTATTTAATCTTAGTTTCATGACTCTAGCTTATTTCGTTGCTTTATTTAGTTTCAAAATTCAAAATTGAAAGCTATCAGAACTTTCTCTTGAAAGTACTAGCTGAAACTTTTACACTAGCATACTAAACCTCAGTTAGTACTGCTGTGTTCACATCTTAATTAGAACCATATAATTTTAATGATTTAGCTTATACAAATTCAGGTAGGATTAAGTGTTTAATTAAATATAGCTTAATAACATTTTTAAGTCCTTAAATGTTCGTTTTCCCTAGCTTATTGTCCTAGCTTATTTTGCTGTCAAAAGTCTTAAAAAACCTGAAAAATCCAAAAACATACTTAGAAATTTTTAGATTTAATTTGTTAATTTAAGCTATGGATAAAGCTTTTCTAGCATAATCAGATAGATTATAAGTAGTTTTTTTAGAAGTCCCTGGGAAGTTTTAGAGTCTATTTTAGCTTATCGGAAGTTTTTAGATTGCTTGGATCTTGAAGTTTTCTTTGTCTTATGTTCAGATATTGCTTATTTCATGATCAATTTCAGTAGCATAAAAGTAGTTTAAGCTTTAGTTTCTTGCATTTATAGATAAAGCGATATCAATAACTCTTTAGAACTTTCTTTCCTTTTACAATTTGATTCTAGTATTGATTTTCCTATAGCTTATTTTCTAAAAACCAAGGGTTTATGCCTCCTATCTGTAACAGCTTATCAATAATGCTCTTTTTAGGGTTTGATCTTTGAGTTTCAGACTATAGTTAGCTTTTGTAAAGTTGTTCCCACTAGCTCCCTCTACAACTTTGCTTCTTTGAGTTTTTCATATAAGCACTTTTCAAATTTCACCTTAAATCGGGCCTTATTTGTTGTCGGAAGATTCTCAGGGTCGATAGTGAACTTTTCAATCTTATTTGTTTCCAGTTAGTCCCAATCCTTAGTTTGTTTTTTTTTCCCCGTTAGTCCTTTTCCCCCTCTTGCAATATAGTCCCATTAGTAAGTTTTCAATTAGTTTATTAAGGTTTTCATTAATAAATTGGTTAAGTTTTAATTAGTTTAATTAAATTTTATAAAAAAAATATAAATTAGGGCCTTTTTGTTGTTTAATAATCTCGGCAATTTTTCTTTACTATAAAAATTTTAGTTACATTTTTTTAAGATATTAAAATTTTTTACTTGCTTAATTTTCTTTATTTGTTCTTCTAATTACGTAGTTATAGCTTTATCCCAAAAAATATCTTTGCTTCATTCAAAAAGGATCCAACTTAAAAACGTGGTTTCAATCACACTAGTCATCGGGAAACGACCCCGGGTGAATCATACTTGCCCCGGCAAACAAACATATATTAATATATTATATATTAATTTTTGTAAATTTTAAACTTTTTACCTATTAAAGGTGAATAGAGTTGGAAATTTAACCTAAGTATTTTTTTATTATATATTTTAATAGGTACGTACAACTACAATCTTTTTAGCCGCGCCGTTGCCGGGATTATGTTAGTGGTGTATGAGGAATTGGAATCTGGTGTTTCTGAATAAGCGACTGTAGGGAAAAGGATAAGTGTTAAATTTGCAACCGCCTCACCTCCAAGGTCGTGCATCGACTTGGTGAATGTGAATAACTGCTTCCATGGGTATTGATATGCGAAAAATGGCACCAAGGGCTATAAGGTGAAGAAAGGAGGATGACGAGGAGTTTTGTTCCCCGAAGTATGTTTAGCAAAGACATGTAGCAAGAATATACACTTGAAATTAAAAGGGACTGAGTATTGATGGTATACAAACCGATTCCATGAACATACTGGCCCTGTTATGTCCTAGAATGGTGGAGCCTAGAGCAGGTAAAGGTGGAGCAATACATTTGTGGATTACCAAAGAAAAAACTGGTGATGTTACCTCGTCTGCACAGCTACATGATCATGTTGTCCTATGCTTATCAGCTTATGGACAAAATAATCCGAAGATAATACTAGCAGATGTCATGAGGGAAAAGAGAAAGTGTGAAGGAGTATCGAGGAGGTCTTGGTGACATATCCGACGCGATTATTAACCGACGACAAAACCAAAGAAGGGCAATGTTGAGCCATGACCAATGCTGTAATCAAATGACAAAGAGGTTTGTCCGAAATGCAAGAACAGCGAAGCATGACAATGGGGATTGTTAGGAAGTGCGATAAGTATAGGTAAGTGTAGGCACAAGACTGGCTTCTTTGTAGGTGCCCCGACAAGAAAGATGTGACTTATTTCAATTGCAACGAAAAGGGTCACCTAAAGAGAGATTGCCCTACATTGAGAAAGCATGGCAATGGGTGGAAATAATTTTTGGAGCCAGTTTACAAGTTAGTAGCAGTGATGCTCAACAGATCCGAAGTTCGTTACTCGAGTACTTTGCTTACAAAACAAACCGATATGCTACTAGCTTTAATTGATTCGGGTGCCGATTAAAGTTTGAATAACTATACAAATTTTAGTACCCTTATTAATATTAAACCAGTTAAGTTAGACACTAGCTATGAAGTCGAATTGGCCGACGGAAAAGTAGTAAGTAGCAATAATGTATTAATAGGGTGTACACTTAACCTTTTAAACCATTCTTTTCCAATCAATTTGATGGTAATAGAACTGGGAAGTTTGACATCATTATTGGGATGGATTGGTTATCAAACATGATGCTGCTATTTTATGTGGAGAGAAAAAGGTTAGAATTCCCCTAAAAGGTAAGACGTTGGTTATCGAAAGCGATAGAAATAATCTCGAATTGAAGATCGTTTCTTGCATTAAGCTTAAAAGTATATCGATGAAAGGGTTGTGGAGCTATTCTTAGCTCAAGTAACTTAACAAGAATCGAAGGAGAAATGATTAGAAGATGTCCCTGTTGTCCGAGATTTTCCCCGAGGTATTGTCCCCTGATGAATTACCTTGGACTTCCGCCTCCTGAAGCCGTCAGGGCAAGTTGAATTCTGTATTGATCTTATTCCTGGTGTTGCACCTGTGGCGCGTGCGCCATATCGCTTAGCACCATCTGAAATGAAGGAGTTGTCCAAGCAACTGCAAGAGTTATTGGAAAAAGGCTTTAAATCAAAACCAAGCTCGTCACCGTGGGGGAGCCCCCCGGGTTCCCCCCCCCCCCCATTGTTCGTGAAGAAGAAAGAGGATCATTTCCGAATGTGCATAAGAGGGGGGTGGGGGTGGGGGTGGGGGGGTGGGGGGGGATATACCGAGAAACTGAACAAGTTGACAATACAAGAATCGATACCATTACCTGAGGAATGATGACTTATTTGATCAACTTGCACAGGATTCTAAGTGTTTATTTCGAAAGATGTGTATTAAACGGTCTGGTTACATGCAACATCTGGCATGACTCGAGGAAGACATTGCCAATCCAGCATTTAGAACTCGTTATGGACATTATGAGTTTCAGGTAATGCCTTTTGGACTGACTAATGCACCTGCAATATTCATGGACTTGATGAATCGCGTGTGCAAGCCGTATCTTGATAAGTTTGTGATTGTATTCATCGATGACATTCTGATCTATTCCAAGAATAAAGAAGAACATGGTAAAACATTTGAAGACTATCTTGAATTTGCTAAGGAGCGAAAAGTTGTACGCCAAGTTTTCGAAGTGTGATTTTTGGCTTGATTCCGTGCAATTCCTTGGCCATGTGATTGATAGTAGTGGAGTTCATGTTGATCCTGCGAAGATCGAAGCCATTAAAAATTAGGCTGCACCGACTACACCAACGGAAGTGCGACAATTTTTGGGTTTGGCAGGTTATTATCGAAGGTTTATTAAGGAGTTTTCTCTAATATCCAAACCATTAACTAAAACTCACATCAAAAAAAATTAGCCGTATTTTGCGGGGCACGAAAGACACGAGCAGAAGAGCATTTCAAAACACTTGAAGCTGAAATTGTGTAGTGCGCCAATATTATCACTACCCGAAGGAAGCGAAGACTTTGTTGTGTATTGCGATGCGTCTCTTAAAGGATTTGGAGCTGTGTTGATGCAGCGAGAAAAGGTGATTGCTTACGCCTCAAGACAACTTAGAAAGAATGAAGAAAATTATACGACCCATGACTTGGAATTGGGAGCGGTGGTTTTTGCTCTTCGACTATGGGAGACATTATTTGTACGGCACTAAATGTAACTGTAAACACCATCACAAAACTTGAAATACATTTTAGATCAGAAAGAACTAAATAGAGGCAGCGTAGGATGGATCAGAACTTCTAGTGATTACGATTGTGTTAATCGGTTATCACGCCATGAAAGGCGAATGGTTGTTCGCTGATATGCGTTGAGCACGAGAAGGATAAGGAACACGATCCGATTCCGTGCTTTAGTGGTGTACGGTCAGTAACAAATTACCCCGAACACATCCGCAATGCAACAAGTTGCAGCTGTGCAAGGATTGGAAAAATTTGGTGCCAGAAGGATTTCGTGGCGAATGGGGCCATATTGAAGATAGATCCGATGGTACGAAAAGTCTGAAGGGACGAGTATGGTTACGCATATTTTTTGGGGGGAGGATTGAGAGGTCTAATATCAATGTTGGAATCTTATAAAATCAAAATTGATACCATTCATCCTGGATCGGATAAAATGATACCAAGATATGAGGAAAGTTATACGATGGTGTCCGAATATGAAATGCGTGACATTGCGGACATAAAGTCAGTATATACTTAACATGTGCTAAAGTCAAGGCTAAACATCAAAAGCCGTTAGGATTACTTCAGCAGCCGGAAATCCCTGTTTGGGAATGGGAGAGAATTACAATGGGTTTCATTACAAAGCTTCCAAGAACACCATCTGGATATGATTCAATTTGG
The DNA here is from genome assembly GCA_026074375.1 of Tanacetum coccineum. Lineage (NCBI taxonomy): Eukaryota > Viridiplantae > Streptophyta > Magnoliopsida > Asterales > Asteraceae > Tanacetum > Tanacetum coccineum. The sequence goes on from BQNB010025062.1 coordinate 13,564, forward strand.
TCATTATGACCGACTAACTAAAATCTGGTCACTTTTATTCCGATGAATGAGAAGTATAAAATGGAGAAGCTAACTCCCCCCCGAATTTAATTTTATGGGGTGTTTTATTTAAAGGGAGATTGTATGTGTAGTCACGGGGTTCAGTGACGCTTATATTCAAATCAGAAGACCCTACGTTTTCGCCACACAAGGTTTTGGAGATCTCGTTTCAAAGGTAATTGGGACAAATTTGGATATGAGCCACTATGCTACCATCCAGAAACTGATGGCCAGAAGTGAAAATAATGATACAAAACATAGAAGACATGTTGCGTGCTTGCGTGATTGACTTTGGTAGTGGCTGGGACAAGCACATAAACGTATGGCTGGGAATCCTCATACAATAATATATCACGCTAGTATGAAAGCCCCGCACCTTATCGAAGTCTATACGGAAGAAATGTAAATCGCGCTGTATGTTGGAGTGAGGTTGGAGATGCCCAACTCACGGGACCAGAAATGATTCGTGAAACGACAGAGATGAATAGTTCAAATCTCAAGAACCGATTATTAAGCTGCTCTAGAAGAAGAAAAGTTAAGCGTATGGAGACGTAAACCTTTAGATACGAAGTGGGTGACAAAGTTAATGCTAAAGGTATCGTCGTGTAAGGAGTAGTTCGATTTAGCAAAACGTGGGAAATTATTCCCCCGTATATGGACCATTACAAGATTTTAACAGAATAAAGTGTCCGTGGCATATAAACTGTAATTACCCGAGAGCTTCAATGGAATACATAATACGTTCCATGTCTCGAACTTTAAAGGAGAAGTGTCTACAGAATGAAGACCTTTATCATTCCATATTGACGAAGTAAGGATCGTACAAGAATTTGCATTATTCATTGAAGAACCCATATGAATCATGGGAAAAACAAGAGAAAAAAAGTGAAACAACTTAAGCAGAGTCGGATCCCTATAGTAAAAGTTCGATGGAACTCGAGTCGTGGACCGGAATACACTTGGCGGACCGGGTAGGACCAATTGGAAGAAAAACCCTCATCTCTTCGATTTTAACAAGGAAGCGAGCAAACAAGATGAGATATGGATCTTCGAGGGACGAAGATCCCTTTTTAGGGGGAAATGCTGTGACAATCCGTCAATTTCAGGTCGTATTTTTTATTTGCGAGTATTAATTAATAATTTTTCATTTTTATATTAATTAATAACTCAACGATTAACCACCGGACGAAATTATGGTTTACGTTTGCAAATTAAGTAACGACAATGAAGAACGGAGAATCATACGTTAAGCTGCGACGTATTATATTTCAAAATGTCGTAGAAATATTTTTTATTACATTCGTTTTTTATTTTTCGAGTCTCGTACTATTTTTACGTTTTACGAAAAACGACTACAAATCGTACCTTTTTAAATATCGAACTTTGAAAATACCCGCATTTGCAAATTGTGGGACAAGTTTCAATAAAAAACTCATCCCACTTACACGCCCTTGTCTGGGCGCAAAAAGTCCCACAGGGCTAACAAAAAACCCAAGGTGGCCGGTTCCGGGGGGGCGACGGTAGGGGGGGGCGCAAGCGGAGGTGGGGGGGGGGGTGTGGAGGAGGGGGGGGGATGGTGGTGTGATGTGGGGTGGGGGGTGGGGTGGATCCCTGATGGGGGGGGATGCGAGGATGGTGTGAGTCTCTATGGGTCACTATTATTATGCTGAGAGTCTAGTGACACGTCTTACGATTCATGCGCTAAGACATCATGACACATGGACCACAAGAGATAGCGATTGATGTGTTAGTTGCGTTGTGCACAGACTTCTATTGTATATACTATGAGAATCAAATAGATTTCCGCACACATTGGATAATTGATAATACAAGTATGCTATCAGCGCAAGGGCATGAGCGGACGAACCATCTCTGATTTAGTCCCTCTGCTGGATCCCCTTGCTGCGAGCATCATTCTATGTGATCACCATACCATTTTCATAATTTTTTACCAATCAAATAAAAAAAATAAAAACCACAAACATGCTATAATATCCAAATAAAATAGGTGTTTTTGAAGGAATAAGAGGCTTGTTCAAGAAGGTTTTTATATCATTTGGGGCTGAAGTATAAAAGGTTTATACAAGATATTTGAATAAAGAAAATGGTGAACAAAAGTATTTTGGGTGGAGTTTAAGCTTGGGATTGAAGCCTTCATCAAGCTTGTTCTTATTTTGATCATTTTGATCTTGTCTACATTTTCTTGTGGTAAAACCTTCATAAGTTTTGTTATCATTTTATTTTTATTTATTATAAGTATATTACGATGTATTGTTAATTTTTCGATGATCAAGTGAATAAAAAGTAGCATGCATGTGTAGATCTAGGGTAAAAATGACTAAATCAACCACTAAAACTTGCTAGAACTCATTAGAAATTTAGTGCTGTTGTAAACAGTAAGTTCTGGATTTTTACATAAGTATTAGACTTGATTTGATTTACCTAGGTTGTAGAGAATGAATGAGGATAATGTGGGCGTAATGATACTCAATGGAAAGTAAAAATTGACCAAGTTATGACCATTTTACCAAAAGTAATCAAATCTGACCTTGCTGGACAGAACGTATAAAAAGTCATGATTTCGTACTGAGTTGGTTAAAAACCTAAAACTATGAGACCTAGATAAAATCATGTAGGTTCTGTACCAATTGGATGATCAACCAATTCATTATGGTTTGAAAATGGCATCAAAAATGGTGAAAGTGAATTTTCAGCCAAAAATGCCAACTTGACCTTTGTATGATGAAGTGACCTTAATTATATATTTATTTAAAATAAGTATAAAAATGACTTATGATTTATAATATACATTTAAAAATGAAACTAGGAATGTAAATTTTATAAGTATACCAATTATGGTTTGAAAGATATGACTATTTTTGTAAGCATAAACATATAAAAAAATTTACGTCTATATCAATACTAAAAATTGTAAAGCGTTTTTGCGACTAAAACCCGAGATGGTAGGACCCACTTTTGGGAACTTTTATATGATGAACCTACTGATAATAAACTTAACCGACATTGAGAACCCAAAATTTTTAACTATCACTCAAAACAAGGTTAAATGGACTATATGACCATATCGGGCCATTAGGCCCAATGTATATGAATGGACCTATTGGACTTAACTTTGGACCCAACCCACTTGGGCCCAATTAATGGGTTAAGATCTGGTCTTGGACTTATAAAATGGACTAAATTACTTAATGGACTCATAAATGGGCCTATTGGGCCTTTGGACAAAAATTGGTAATAACTAGTGAAAAATGAGCTAAGTTAGTACATGTTAAACACATAGAAGACTATGAGAATAAAACTTGGGGAATTATAAATTGTTGATCATCATATAAGATACATATATATACGTATTTAAATTGTGAATTTTATTTTATCGACTAGAAACCTAAGACCCATACATTTTGTATAGGTTTTGGGTGATTACGTGTCGACCCCCCGTTTTCCCCCCCCCACCCCCCCCCCCCCCACCAAGTTCGACTACCACCATTACTTCTTCCGTACCTATCAAGTGAGTCATACCTCACATTTTTACACTTAATTGTTTTTTAGAAACCCGCGAGGGCATATAACATGCTTGTTTTTAAAATAGAACACAAGGGACCCGAATGTATGCTAATCGCCTTGATTATTATAAGTTAGCTTAACTCGCTAGATAAAAGACCCGCGAAAATCATGAATTGTTAATTGCCGAGAAAAAGGCATACGCATATACATGAAATAGTACTATTTGGAGTGCTACCACCTCCGATCGCGTGACGATTAGATATCGTTCTGTGTCTGGGAAATATGAACCAAGATGCATTGTATAGATAATAAGATACACTCAAAGCCGAGGTGTAAATGTGGGCATTATTTTGAATATACGGTAAGGTTCGATGTCATGAGGCTTATAATAATCCCCCGATATAACTTTGTTTGGCCACATCGTTATATCCCGATGAATATTGAAAAATGATACTTGTGTTCGGAAAATTTTATTGTTTATATATATAAACTCTATGGATTCACTCAACATTATTGTTGACTTTTAGCATGTTTTATCTCAGGTCCTTGAAGGTAATTCGGTGATGGAGATATGAAGGCCCACTAAATAATTATTCATTTGAAAAGTTTTGTAAAACATTATATTAAGTTTGTTAAACACATGGACCGTGATGTAAACTTTATTTATATTTAAATGAATGAAATTTTCCTCAAAAAAACGCCTCTTTTTGAGTCTTTTCTATAATTTGAGTTAGTTGTGCTACGACGTAACACCATTGGACTCTTCCGCTGACCGAAGCTGAATTGAGGGTGTGTACAATGTTTGTAATTAATTGGAGATATAAGTGGTTAAGATTAGGTAATCAGTTTCCCATGATCCAGCCAGAAACGGAGGATCTACGCTAGGGACATTTTTCCCCCCCCCATTAGTTTAAAATAGGAAGTCTTAGGTATGATGAAAAAAGGAGTAAATTAAGAAAGGGAAAAAATGCGGACCTAAGACGAGCTGACATTGGAAAACCCAAACCCAACTAGGGTTTAAGTAAATGAAGTCTTGGTAAGCATTGAAGGGGTTAAAGAATTAAAAATAAAAGTTAAGATTAAGGGTGAAAAGAAAGAAGCCCTCCTTACACTTAGGAAGAAACCAGGTCAATACATATGCTATCAGAAACACTAAGTTGTTATCTTTTATTGAAGATAGTCATCATGGACCTAGTGACCGCAACACACATCCCTCCATCCACTCATGGATCTCAAAAGACTCTTGTTTCATTTCTCATGGAGATTAAACTCATTTCTATCGACTTTCTCACTCCGATCTAGTTGGCATTGAAAATGTAGTAGTCTGCTCCAGCCTCTGATTACTAAAAACCAAAGTGCACTATCTAGTCTAAAGCCATAAAAGAGATCATCCATAAAACTCATTAGGACACTTATCCAAAATATGCTTGCTAATTCACACAATGTGAAACCAAGAAATATATCAAGAGTCCTACGCATTATCCTTATGATATTGCTAGAACATCAGAGTGATACTAAAGTACTCACAATGACGATGGAAATCCTTCCAAAGCCAACATCAAACAAGCTTTACGGTAGGTGACTTGTGAGATCCTACAAGGATCGAACTTTGTGATAACGATAACATTCGGTCCACATAATGAATTGACGGATGAAATTTTGACAAGTAAAAACTTCGGTGTGTTTTATAAAAACCGTTTGCATTTAACACACCGACTGATTTTCCTAAATCAATATTCAATCTGATGTGCATGGGAAGCCTCACAAGGGGATCTGGACATGGGAAAACTAAACATGAATTAACGACTTAATTAGGAAGATAGTAACTTACTGGTTCACTTTTACCGTGTTGTTTGCTTTGAGACGCTCCGGTAATGAAAACAACTAGTACAGCTGCGAAACCCTGTCAAAGAGATTCTTAAGAATTCTACCTGATCACAAGCAGTATTTATACTGATTAACGAGGATACGTGGTTATTACAACCGTATTTGACAAAGTGACAAAGTCACTCTTGTCCATATATGTTGTTTATCACTAACCCATTCATGCAAATCACCCTAACGGTGGCAGCAGTTAACCGATGCCAAGTCAAAGTCAAAGCCACATGCTCATACTTCGATAGACATATGTAAGACATCATGAAAATCTCAGTACATGTTTTCAAGATCTATCCGCTACTCATGAATCGTAGTCTTTCTTGAAGTAAAAAAAAAATTAAAAAAAAAAAAAAAAAAAAAAAAATTGTTTTTAAAAAAAAAAAAAAAAAAAAAAAAAAAATCTAACAAAGTATTAAAGTTAAAGAATTTCAAGAAATTTCAGCTACTATGATACCGCACGTCCTCCATAAAGTGACGAAGTGTTGAAGTTAAAGAATTTCAAGAAAGACGGTTACACAAGCTTTCAAAATCAAGAAAAGTATGAGCATGTCGGTCCAAAAGTCACAAGATCACAAGAAGGCAAAGATCACAAGATGGCAAAAAGAGATTATGCTTGGTTGATGATCTCAAGAAGCTCAAGATCACATACAAGTCAAGATAAAGATACAGCTAAAGCCTCAAAGTCTAAAGGTTACTACATTAAGATTTACAAGATAAAGATTATGAAAACAAGACTACGAGCAAAGATTGAAGACATTAATAGAATGTAGAGCTTAAGTTTTTGTAAATTGGAGTGACCTCCCTTAGGGGGGGATTGTTAGAAATTGAGAAAAGACTCGATCGCTACCAATATTGTTAGGAATACGAAAGTATCAGTCACTTCTATAAATATCGTGAGATAGCTCGTTAAGTAATATTTGGAAACTAAATAGGCTAGTTAAGGAAAAGCCTATGGACAAAGCCCATGGTCGGCCTATATGATGTATAAATACCTTTTCCATGCTATGGAAAGGGTGTTGGTTGATTCATTTTTCACATATAATCTAATTTACTTTATTTTACTTTCTCTCACTAGAATATTCCTTCCAACCTTTCTCTCTCTAGTTCTTTGTGTCTTTGTTCAAGGATTACTTATATTCTACAATTGGTATCAAAAGCCATGGGGTAATAATCTTGTTCTTGTGTGCGTTTTCTTTTCTTGGTTTTCTACTCGTCATCTTTCTTTCTTTTTTTTGGTTTTTCTTTGGTTCGAAGCCTTATAAACACTAAAAGATCTTTATACTTTGGTATAAGGATTCTAGTATCTTAGTTATACAAGGTGTGCGAGCAAAGATCCAAGAAAAATATTACTTTGTGCAATTTTTTAGTTTGAAAGTTTGTAAGGAACAATTCTTGATTTAAAAACTTTTTGTGTCAAAAACAATAAAGTTTGCTTTTTTAAGATTCTTATAGGCTTAGAATTACTAGTTGTACAAGAAAATCTAAGAAAAACGTCAAAAGTGTTCTCTTTAAGGGTTTTGAAATTTGGTCTAGGCAATTTATACATACGCGGTTCAACTAATTTATACGTGTTTGCTGCTTGGGCAATTTTTACGCAACTGTTAGCTTGGGCGATTTATACGTATCTTGAGGAAACTGATTTATATGCAATTCGTTTGCTTGGGCGATTTATACAAGTTCTGGGTTCAACCGATTTATGCATATCCTGGCTTAACCGATTTATACATGTTTATCCTTAATCGATTTATACATAAGTGAAGCTTGGGCAATTTATAACTGGTACATAACCTTGAACGATTTATACGTCTATACAAGCCTGACCGATTTATACCACTTGAAATATCCTAACTGATTTATACGTTGTTTAAGCCTGATCGATTTATACGGTTTTTTCTATGGTGTATAAAATCCGGTGAAATATTTACTTATTTTTCCAGATCAATCAAGAATTGGTAAAATCTCGTGTAATCTCAAGACCAAAGGACTTCAGTTTAACACAATTACTTCTTATCACTGTTCGATCAATAAGTAATCTTTTTACAAACCTAAGTAACAATGACTACTCTTGCTGAATTCATGATACTTTCTGGTGGTGACAATCGTCCACCAATGTTGGAAAAATACCTGTAAGGTATTCCTTGGAAAAGTATAATGGAATTATACCATGCAAAACAAAGAGCATGAAAGAATGATACTTGAAAATTAGTAGAACAGAGTCCACTCATTTGGCCTACAATTAAAGAAAATGGTGTGACCAGGACAAAGAAATATAAGGAATTGTCTGTAACTGAGAAAATTTAAGCTGATTGTAATCTTAAGGCAACTAATATCATTCTTCAAGGACTACTATCATATGCTTATTCTCTCGTTAATCATTACAGAGTTGCTAAGGATCTATAGGAAAGAGTTCAACTACTAATGCAAGGTACCTCATTGACAAAGCAGGAAAGGGAGTGTAAACTGTATGATGCATTTGATAAGTTTTCTCACATCAAGGGGGAATCACTTCATCAGTATTACTTGAGATTTACTCAGCTGAACATTTACAAAATGAAATTGGAGCAATTTCAAGTCAATACCAAGTTCTTAAACAGTCTTCTACCTGAATGGAGTAAGTTTGCTACTGATGTCAAACTTGTAAGAGATTTGCACACTACCAACTTTGATCAGCTTCATGCATATCTTGAACAACATGAACTCAATGCAAATAAAGTCTGTATTATGCGTGAACGCAATCAAGATCCACTTGCACTAGTTGCAAATCATCAAATGACACCATCACACTTCAACACTTATCAATCCTCATGCAACAATCCTCAGTTCCAACAATAGTTTTCACCATCTCAGTCTCCTTAATATGGATCAATTCATCCCACACAACATTACTCAACCACTTATCTATCCACACCTCTTGCAATTACTTACCCATTAACACCGCATACTAATGCTTTTCATCACACACTTAACATCAAGCTGCTTGTACACAACCACATCATTCCTCCAAATTGAAATATTACTGTCTTTACAAATTAATCAACAAACACATCTTGCTGAATTTCCTCAGATAGACTCTAGTCTAGCAGCTCATGTGTTTAAGCAAAGAGATGACCCTATTGATGCCATTAACAAGATGATGTCATTTCTGTCTACTTTCATCACATCTCGTTTCCCAACTACCAACAATCAGCTAAGGAATTCTTCCAACCCAAGATAACAAGAAACTATTCATAATGGAAGGGTGACTGTTCAACCAGTTTAGGGGAGACAAAGTTCATTTGCTGCTGGTACTTATGGAACAAGGGCTAACATCTCAGGAATAAGTAGGAATAATTTAGGTCAACAAAGGGTCGTGAAGTGTTTTAACTGCCAAAGGGAAGGTCACATGGCAAGACAATGCCCAAAGCCAAAGAGGAAAAGGGATGCTACATGGTTTAGGGATAAAGTTCTTCTGGTTGAAGCACAAGGATCTGGTAAAGCTATGAATGAGGAGGAATTGGAATTTTTGGTAGACCCTGAAGTTGCAGAAGGTCCAGTTACACAGACGGTCATTACACACAATGAGCTTATCAGCTGATAATTTGGATGCGCTATGATTTTGACTGTGACGTGCTTCTATCTATAGCCAAGGATAGTTCTTAGGCCAATGTGTCTAGTTACGGATCAGATGTTCTCTCCGAGGTACCTCACTCTAAAATCACTCATAATGATATGCTAAATCAAGTATGTCAGTGATGCCTATATTCTGTACAACTCTTCTTGTGAATTTTTCCAGAGTCAATAAGTTTAATAAATTTGATACGCAATATCATTCCTTATTCTCAGTATCTGCTTAAAACACAAAATGCAGATGTTTAGGATACAAATTTTTTGCACAACAAGATGCCATGATAGTATCTGTGTTTGAACAACTGTCATATCAAGTATCTAATTGTTGCAATATTGGTCAATAAGGACAATCTAATTGCCAATGAATCCTTATCTGCTAAGCTTAAAAGATACAAAGAACGGGTGAAATTGCTAAAAGAAAGACAAAATGTGGATTTAAGTACTCGAGAAAAGCTTATATTGGATGATATAATTCGTGAGAAAAATGCACAGTTTGCGGATTTTAAAAAAGAAATTAACTGTCTTAAACAAACTCTTTCTGAACAATCAAAGGAAAAGAAATTGTTAACAAAAACATTTAATGTTTTCAAATACAAATCCAAGGAAAAGGAAGCTAAGAATATTGATAAAGAAATTGCTTTGGAAAAGAAAGTTAAAGAACTGGACAATATTGTTTGTAAAATGGGTCAATCCGCGCAAACTATGCACATGCTCACGAAACCACAAGTTTTTTATGATAACAACTTGAAATAAGCTCTTGGTTTTCAAAATCCTTTATCATAATAAATCTCGGCAGATTAGGCCAATGCTTTATGATGGTAGTGTTATTGCTAAGGAAACTAATATGATTTCAATTGCTGATTCTGAAGAGTCTTTGATGCTTGAGGAAGAGAGTCGATCAAAAATGTTTTTAAAACAAAGTGATCCAATGGTCTTAGAAAAGAAAGTTAACATTAAACCAATTAATTATGCTGAGTTAGAATCATGATCATAAGTTTTGGTAACGTCTCGTTCACTAACAAGAATGATCTGATGAACAAAGCTTTCCTATTACAAACTTCCACCCTCCTATTACTCGACCAATATGCTACTTCGCCTGTCAAATGTGGCGTCCTCGAGAACTTCCTAAGGTAAGCCTGGTTAATACAAGCCTTAAAAAGATTAAATACCATCTTTGCCAATTTGACAATGTGGTAAAAAAGCGAATCACGCCCGATGCTTTAATAGATGGGGAATGGGGGTTTGAACACACAAAATCTATTTTTGTAAAATAAATAATTCCATTTGTAAAGACCTTAAAAGACATATTTAATGTTTTTGATCAAGATCTTTTAAATAAGGTAACGGAAGTACAAACAGTTTTTAACCAGATAAAAGCTGTTGTTCAACAATATTTTGTAGACAAACAATGCTTTGAAATTCAAAAGACAATAATTTTTGATTAAAAAAAACGATCGACTCTTGGATCAAGTCATTTATTTAAGATATGTGAATATTATAATTCGTTGTGAATTCTTCATTGGATATAAATACTTATGTAAATGTGAATTCTTCTATTGCTATGAATGATTCTGTGAATTATGTGGAAATGTGCAACAAGTGTCTCGAACTTGAAGCTGAGCTTATCAAACAACACAACATGGTTGAAAAAGATGAGTATAATAGACTTTCGAAAAGCTTTTCAAACTTCCCCAACAACAATTGCTTTTCCATTGAACTTGCAATGCAACTCAATAAAGAATTTTTTCAAAAGAACAACACAACTGTGAACCAAACTGAACCTTCATTTGATCAACTGTTTGAATTGAGTAATTTGAAAGTTGAGCTTCAAGCAAAAGACACAACAATTAAGAAGTTGAAAGCAAACATTAAAAGTTTGAATTAAACTTCCACTACAAACAGTGTGAAAAAGGACATGGATGAGATTGAGACCATCAACATAGAATTGGAACATAAGGTGACAAAACTTATTGCTAAGAATGAGCATTTGAAACGGACTTATAAACAACTCTATGATTCAATTAAACCATCACGTGTTTAGGCTAAAGAACATGCTGAATCATTGGTCAATCAATTAAATCAAAAGTCAGTTGAAATTATTGATTTAAATGCTCAACTCCAGGAAAAGGTTTTTGTCATAACAGCATTAAAAATGATCTTAGGAAATTCAAAGGAAAAGACATAGTTGACAATGCTGCCCAAGTGTCAAATGCTACCACTATTGCTCCAAGAATGAATAAGCTTGACCCAATAACTTTGGCTCTTAAGGATAAGAATAATAGGGAAACTCACATATACTACCTTAAGCATACTATGAAACAAGCTGCTATTCTTAGGGAGATAGTTGAACAAGCCAAATCACTAAACCCTTTAGATAGTGCATCTTACTTTGCATGTAAGTATGTTAAGCTGATTCAAGAGTTGGTAGGATATGTTAGAGATACTTGCCCTGATATTCACAAACCTAGTGAGAAATTAGTTGTTGTCACGCCTATCAACAAAAAGAAAACAGTTAGGTTTGCTAAACCCGTCATATCATCAATCACATTTTAAAAATAGTTAGGCTCTTCCCAAACAAAGACTAACCAAACCACTAACAAATTCTGTGTCAACTTTCTTCTGGTCGTAAGCCGGTCTACTAAGTCTAGCAGGTCAAAGTCTATAGACAATACAAAGAATGATAGGATCCTACAGATTTCAAGTAGTACCTTCAAGAAGAATAAAGTAGAAGACAACTCTAGGATAGTTAAGTCTAGTTTGAATAAATCGATATGTGTTGTTGAACCATCTAGAAATACAAATGTGCATCATTCCAAATTAAATACAAATTCTGAGCTAATATGCGTTAAATGTAATAGTTCTATGTTTGATGCTAGACATGAATTGTGCTTTCTTGAATTTGTTTCTGATATGAATGCGAGTTCCAAATCTAAGTTTGTTAAGAAAGCTAAAAATAAAGAAGAATGGAAACCTACAGGAAAAGTGTTTACTAAAATTAGATATAACTAGAGACCCATAGGAAGGACTTTTACTTTAGTCAGAAATGCGTGCCCTTTAACTAGGATACCGCCACTAATAAAGTGCCTCTTAGGGAACCAATTCCTCTAGAAGTAATTGCATAAGAATCTATAGTAACTAAGGTTTATACTAGGAGACCTAAGGTACCTAAGACTAATGGTTCTAATAGCAAAACTAGATTTGCAATATCTTATTGATTACTAACAAACGGATCACGGTTACATCTCGGGGAAGTTCAATACTTCAGTTGCTGTATCTTCTTCTTCTATGGATTCTCATGTTGTCCCAAATTGTTTGTTTTGTGTATTTAGACTCCGGTATGCTCACAGCACATGTCACAAGATCGCTCTTAAGCTCACCAATTCTCGTTTACCAAGTTTCTCTGGTTTAATGTCATGTTTGGTACACGACCAGGATTGCAAAGATTATGGGGTATGGTAACTATCAGATAGGGATGCTATCATAAGTTCAAGGGTTTTATTATGTAGAAGATTAGGACATAATCTTGTCTATCGTTTGGTCAATTTGCGGCTTAGATCTTAAGTAGCTTAAAGAAAACACAGTGGCTTTTTTGTTCGTAATATGGAAGTGTGATTTACTCTTAGATTCTCGGGAAACCCAACATTTTTACAGTGTCAATTGAGGATATGATTGTGCTTCTCTATTTGTCTCTTCGTCCAAAAGCCCTCAATTTACCAAATCCTGGTTATGACACTGCGATTGTCACATTTGAACTTTGGTGCTATTAATCATTTGGCTAAAAATGGTCTCGTACGAGGTCTTCCTAAATTGAAATTTGAAAAAGATCATGTGTGTTCGGCATGTGCTATGGGTAAAAGCAAGAAACAATCACAAACCTAAATCTGAAGACACCAATCAGGAAAAACTATATCTTTTGCACATGGATCTTTGTGGGCCTATGCGAGTTGCAAGTATAAATGGGAAAAATTACATCCTCGTTATTGTGGATGATTACTCCCGGTTCATATGGGTGAAGTTTCTAGCATCAAAGGATGAAGCTCCTGATTTCATAATCAAGTTTTTGAAGATGATACAAGATAGATTGAATGCACTTGTCAGGAACATTCATACAGATAATGGAACTGAGTTTGTTAATCAAACTCTGCGTAGCTATTATGAGAGTGTTGGTATCTCTCATGAAACATTGGTTACGCGATCTGCACAAAAAAATGGTGTCGTTGAAAGGCGAAATCGTACTCTTGTTGAAGCCGCTCGAACAATGTTAATCTACGCAAAAGCTCCTTTATTTCTATGGGACGACATCGGTACCCAACTCCACATCATTTTCAACCGAGGTAAGCACATCAAAAGAGTTTGACTTACTAACCTCTTTAGTAGGCTCTACATTTTTCTTTTTATTTCCGCTAGTGTTGGCAGTAGGCTTTTTAGAACAAGTTGATAAACTTGTTTTGTTGGTTTAAATCCTACCTTCTAGCCAACTGGAATACCTTTAGGAGTTTGACTAGGCTTCTTCAAATTCTTTGTCTCACTAGCACCTATATTCTTTGGATATTTCTCTTGAACATGGCCAAAAACTATACAACATGCACACCAGGGAAGTTTCCACTTATACTCAACACGAATATTATATGTATAGAAGTGATGTGTGCTTAAATACACATCATTTATAACCTGAAAAACACTATTAATTGGACTAAAAACATGAAATATGCTTAATATTATTGCAAATATAGTTGGTTTATGTTTTCATGTCTTACAGGTACAAAGGATTGAAAACAATGCAAAATAACGACTTTCGGATATGATTTGATGAAGTTTACGCATTTTTCAAGATCAAGACGAAGTCGTTAATATTTCTTGAGCATGCCATTAGAAAGAGCACGAGATTACAAGTCCGACGATGCTTTCATTGTTTATTGGGCCGACCCGTTACCCTTTATAAGGGCCGGGCCGACCCTTATATATACTAAGTCTAAGTGCTCCTATCCACAAACCCACGCACAGCCCAGCCCAATGCCAAAGGATTATCTCAGGCCCAACAATAACAAATGCAAATCTAAAAGTCAGCCCCATGACTTAATTGGCTCAGCCCAGATTTGACTTATGATGTTGGTAAGAAGACTCGGCCCAGCAAGAAGTCCATGGAATGAAATCATAAGCCCTTTTATTTCTGCTTTGATACTACGCAAGTGATAAAAAGGAAACAAAGGAGATCGAATATATATCTTTCAATATCTTATCTTTCATATTGAAATATTGCACTTTTTTCATTGGTAGATTTAGGTAGTAGCAGTAGGTAGATTAGAAATAGATTAGATTAGTTTTAATCTATTATTGTAGATTTCATTTCCTTGTAATAGTTAAGATTTATATTTGTACCGCACTGTTTACTTATTGAAGTATGTTTTCGGGATGCTCGTTTGTTGATGAATCGAACAGGTTTAGTATTTGTTGGTTTATGAATTGTTGATTGATGTTTCGAAGGTTTAGAAGATTATTTTTCTAGATTTTGCTATTGTTGGTATCGTGTGCTGTTTGGATTCGAACAAGAGTAGAGCAGCAGTTGAAAAAAAGAATAGATAGAAAGGAGGCAACAGATCTGGGGCTATCTCAATTTTTAATATTTGTTATTTTCTTTTCTCTTTTAATTTTATATTTCGTAGGTACTAGTAGCAGATTTGGTTCTAAGAGTTTATTTGGTAGTAATGGAAAGAGTTGATTTGATTATTCGGGTATTAGGTAGTGTGATTCAAGCTTTATTAATCATTAGGTTTGAATCAGTTTTATAAATGGTATTAGATTTAAAAAGGGTTTAGTAGATTAGTGATGCGGTCGTCGTTAGACTTCAACAACAAGTTTTACAACTCCCTAGGTAGAGCACCTAATCGTTGTAGTAGTAGTACAGGCAAGACTAGGAGGGTTGTTATCATTCACTCGAGGAATAGGTTGGGAAGGCTTGATCACGATCTAACAGAATTCTAAGGGTTGGAAGAAGATTATTTTTGTATTTTTACATTTTATGAAAGCAGGTAAAATCATATATGGGAGAGGTGGTTGGTTTTAGCTATTAAACTAAATATAAATCTAAACTAATGGTGATAACAATAAGATAAAAGACTGTGTTTATTTAATCATGTATTACTCCCTAGATTGCTTCTCTTAGTGTTGTTGCCTTGTCACACTTGTGAGGATATGTGTAACTATTTCCTAAGTCATGAATGAATTACACGAACCCGCCGTCTACTTAGTATTCCACTAGAACAATGCACAAGTAAGGCAGTATGAAGACTATTACCTGGCCCCTAGGAGTACACTAAGTGCATGTGAAATATATTAAAAGTGGATCAACCATATTAGGGGGCAAGGTAGTATGAAGACTGTTACTCGATGGTATTC
Organism: Tanacetum coccineum; assembly: GCA_026074375.1. Classification (NCBI taxonomy): domain Eukaryota; kingdom Viridiplantae; phylum Streptophyta; class Magnoliopsida; order Asterales; family Asteraceae; genus Tanacetum; species Tanacetum coccineum. The sequence goes on from BQNB010025062.1 coordinate 29,008, forward strand.
TTTGTACACAATCACGTTTCCCTAGACATATCAACAACGATACAAACAAAAGCTGGTTTTCTAAGACCTAATGTGCACATCTATCATAAGAAGGAATACCGCTAAGATCTACATTCTAGGTTTCATACAATCATAAATAAACACAATAGGAGGCTTAGCCTAACATGTTAAATAAGCAAGAACCTAGATGAATCAAACAACACATAGACATATTGAATGGTTAAATAAACCTTACTTGATTAAAACATGAGTTGGAGGAAGTATAATAGGGTTTTTAGGCCCTAAAATCGTCCCTAACAGCTGCTAAACGAACTAGGGTTCGTACCCTCTTTTTTTCTAAAGTTACACACTCAAAATCCTAATTTCGGGTTGTATATATAGGAAAATCATTGCGATGACGTCTCATTTTAGTCATGACGCCATCATAATGAAGAATATTCTAGATAATGGGCTGGGTCGTGTATTGTGACGCCGTCGTGAGATCTAGTGATGCCGTCTTGGTCTTCGTTGTGACTGCGTCTGTATCTGTGACGCCGTCTCCAGCCACTATAGAGAAATTCTTGATCAATGTTGATGTAGGTCCTTAGTCTTGTCGTTTTCTTCTCCAATGAGTCCAAGTCACGTGTAAATTCTTCCAAATGCTTCAAATGAGACATACCCTAAAAACGAACTAAGTGTACCTATTTTTGGGCATAATTATTGCACGATTTAGGAGGTTTAAACGACCCGAAAAAGTGTATAAAATGGACACTCATCAAATACCCTACAAGCAAATGGGCCTTTATACCTAGACAATTAAAAGTATTTTAGAACACAACCTTCTAGACCTCGTAATTAAAAACACGAAAAGTATACACTAGCACCTTACATAAGTGTTTGGGATTCTCTCTTTCACTCGGGTGTATAATAAATTATAACATAATAAGGAAACAGAAAATCAACACTCATTACCTGTCATAGCATATAAATTACCATAGGCTTGGTAAAGGATCAAACCTCCACCGCTAGGAGCAAGCATTATTCATTACTATCTAAGAGGTCTTTTTAAAAGGGTTGTAGGGTGTAGGTGTAAGATAACATATAATGAAAACAGAAATGGATGGGATACATTTGGGTGGCTTTGGGTGAATTTGGAGTGGAAGGGTTAGCTAATTATTTATACGAATACACTTTGGTTTGGTTGCTAAGCCAAGACTCAGACGAAGATATACAAACTCTACACAACTCTACATCAATCTCTTTCCTTTTCTTTTCTCATTTTTTGATTAAATAGCATAGTACATTACATGGGGTTTATAATACGTACCCCTATACTTGAGCTTTTACATGCTTGATATTTATAATCTATCTAATGACCCGATTTAAGGTGGATCAAAATTACATGGAGATCATTTGATAAACATATGGGGGTATTGACTTAACTTTTCTTCCCCATTCTTCCGCAAAATAAATACTACCATGAATCCCAATCGTCCCAAAACTGTATTTACAAGGATAAGGACTTAGCAACCGTGTACTCAAATAATTAACTTGGGTTAAAACAATAATGTACTAAAAATGAGTACATACAAGGTAGGCTAAGGCTATTTAGGTGTAACAATTGGTTTAAGGGTGACAATGCTCTTCATTAATACTCAGGAATCCACCAGAAAATTACGAGAACCGTGAAAAAAGATAGGCTCGGAAGGTTGTACTAGGGGTATCCCGCACTAATGATGAGTGCATGGCAAGGGTGTGGGATAGTTATATGATCAGTGTGACCATCATAACAATTACGGGTTTAAAACATGGGTTACTCCTAATGCCTCTTATCAAGCAAATCCTAATACTCACTATGCGGTCTCGGGATGCATCACAATAATAAGTTCTAGAATTTAATACACTACCGGTACACTCATATAATTTAATAGCGATCTCAATGCTCCAGAAAAGGCGACGAAGACCACACGTACACATCCGTAATGACGGAATAAACACATATGACTGCTCACTCCTTAACTCGAGAAAGCTAAAGGCATAAACTATCTTGGGTATCAATAATAGATACCCGAATTCCTAAAGATCTAAAGGCGAACCTCACATTTTTGGGGTGGAATTCTAAGGGTTATTGTGCTAGTCATATAAATTCCTATCCATGAGACGCTATTAATACTCGGTTTTCATCGGTATGTGTCATAAAAAAATTAAATTTGGGTAAAAATCACCTCTTATGCTATGTTTTGATATATTACCCATCATTTTAAGGACAAAGCAAATGACAAATGAAAGAATAGTTTCTAAGGCTTATTTCCCCCTACACTTAAGTTGAACATTGTCCCCAATGTTCTTTAGAAGTACCCGTAAGAACGAATAAAGGGAAAAGAAAACAAGGAAAAGAAACTAGTACTTCCCTAGTTTGCTTAATAATGAAGAAGAAACATGCGACAGTTGGTTAAATCGTCCTCCAAGAATCATCTAATAAAACTTCCAAAGAACTTCCAAGCTTCTTATTATCAAATATAACCTGTAATCAAAGACAAAAACAACTACACCAAGCATAAAATGTGCGATAAACAAATATACAATGTGAATTTAAGGTTCGACTCGATAGATATGATGAGGGAATTGTTAAACTCATTAGGTTTTGCAGGTTTATAACAGAATAATACATATATTAAATGTTATGCAAGTTTTATTTTCAAAAATAATTAAAAAATTTAAGTTTTCTGGACCTGGGCGTATGACGCTGTCAGGGTTGTTGTGACCCCGTCACAGGTGTCGTGGTGATGGCGTCGCGTGTTAATCGTGACGCCGTCTCCACAGTATGTGAAAATGAAAATTTTGTTTTTGATGAAAAATTTCCTGCACTTGATTCCATTAGTTAATTCCTGTACAAATGGCTGCATAAAACCTAAGATTTAACAATTCAATCATATGACTCGAAACTGACGTGAATTAATCTAATTAATTTATTTAACATGTTTGAATTTGGCTCAAAAGCCGGATAAATCCCCTTACACTTATTATTTGCAAAATACCTTGAAATTATAACGAGGTTAAAGACAAACAAAGAATGACTACAATATAGTTCAAACATAATAAAACAAACTATAAAGAATTAAAACACACATGACACTCCTAATTTGCGGGAAAAGTAAATTGGGTTGCCTCCCAAGAATCAATTTTCTTTATTAACGAGTCTTGTAGCTAGACTTGAAGTCACATGTTCTTACGTTGTTTTATGAACGCTTACGTGCCCACGAATGAGCCATTCCTTCATACTTTCATTCACTTGGTATTCTGGACCTAGGTTTAAGCAGTTTTTGTACATAAATTTGTTCTTTTCATAAGGGTGCCTAAATCCGTTCATCAAATCATTTAGGCTAAGTTCTAACAATGGTGGAACTTTACTCCAGTTGAAGTTCTTGAGCCTAGGTATTGTACGTGGCATCCTATATGTGTATGTGTCAAAGATCTTGGTAAATGAGACTAATCCCTTAGCGACGTCATATTTGAGCTTAGTGATTTTTCTAAAGGGGTGCCCATCAAGACTTCAGCCATGTCGCTCATGATAAATTCTCCTATGTCTTCTAACACAACAAAATCCGTAATATAGGTGAAACTTCCTACAAACACGTAGACATCCCTAACAATGGCAACTAGGTTCTTTCCCGTCCCATCTAGTTTATCTACCATTATTGTATTATAGGCTTTACGCGAGATAATATTTAGTGGTAGAAAAGGGTTGAGATAGGCAGTGAACTTCCTAAAGCCTATCATACATTCAAATGCAAGGCCATCCCTGTCAAAACTATTGATTATTCTTTTTTGGCATAACGTTCTTGCATTTTCATATTCACTTAACTCATTAAGAACTTTCTCATCACCCGAGTCATTGTCAGAGTGAGGAAAGGGAGAGACGAGAGGTGTATCTACCAATCCATCATTGGACACAGGGTCATTTATACTAGTCTCATTAAGTTGGTCGGCGAAGCGATTGAGGAATCGCTTAATACTCTCTAGGCGAGAGTCAATAAAGGCCGAAATTTTGTATAGCTTAGAGCTCTTGGTTAAATCATGCACGTAGCGCAGCTGGTAGGGCAGGATGAGTAGGTGGTGGATTCGCGTTCTACATGATGGAGAATGGAATAGTCAATGGAAATTACGAACAAACACGCAAAGAAAAGATAGACTACAAGAAGGCTAATATGCGGAATTAAAGTCTCACTTAAAAGGATTCAAGCGAGTAGAACTAAGCTAAACTATGATCTAAACCTAATTATTCCCCGGCAGCGGCGCCAAAAAGTTGATGTGCGGTCGTTGCAGGACTTCTACACGAAGTTTTACAACTCCCTAGGCAGAGCACCCAATCGTTGTAGTAGTAGTATAGGCAAGACTCAGAGGGTTGTTATCGTTCACTCGAGGAATAGGTTAGGAAGGCTTGATCACGATCTAACAGAATTCTAAAGGTTGAGGGAAGATTATTTTTGTGTTTTCATGTGTTTTATAAAAAGCAAGTAAATCATATATTGGAGAGGTTGGTTGGTTTTAGCTATTAAACTAAATGATAATCTAAACTACTGGTAATAACAATAAGATAAAAGACTGTGTTTATTTAATCATGTATTACTCCCTAGACGCTTCTCCTAGTATTGTTGCCTTGTCACACTTGTGACGATCTATGTAATTATTTCCTAAGTCATGAACAAATTACACAAACCTGTCGGCTACTTAGTATTCCGCTAGAGCAACACACAAGTAAGGTAGTATGAAGACTATTACAAGGCCCCTAGGGGTACACTAAGTGCATGAGAAATATATTAAAAGAGAATCAACCATATTAAAGGGCAATGTAGTATGAAGACTGTTACCCTATGGTATCCTTTCTACACAATCACGTTTTCCTAGACATATCAACAGCGATACAGACAAAAGCTGGTTTTCTAAGACCTAACGTACACATCCATCACAAGAAGCAACACCACTAAGATCTACATTCTAGGCTTCATACAATCATAAATAAACACAATAGGAGGCTTAGCCTAGCATGTTAAATAAGCAAGAACATAGATGAATCAAACAACACATAAACATATTGAATGATTAAATAAACCTTACTTGATTAAAACATGAGTTGGAGGAAGTACAATAGGATTTTTAGGCCCTAAAATCGTCCCTAACAGCTGCTAAACAAACTAGGGTTCGTACCCTCTTTTTATTCTAAAGTTACACACTCAAAACCCTAAATCCGGGTTTGTATATATAAGAAAATCGCTGCGATGGCGTCGCGTTTTAGTCGTGACGCCGTCATAATGAAGAATATTCTAGATAATGGGCTGGGTCATGTATTGTGACGCCGTCGTGAGATCTAGTGACGTCGTCTTGGTCTTCATTGTGAGGGCGTCACCTTATATTGGTGACGCCATCTCTAGTCACTGTAGAGGAATTCTTGTGTGTTGTTGGTGTAGCTCCGTAGTCTTATCTGTTTCTTTTCCAAATGAGCCCAAGTCAAGTGTAATTCATCCAAATGCCTTCCAAATAAGAAATACCTGAAAAGAAACGATTAAGTACCTATTTTGGGCATAAATGCACGATTTTGGGGGGTTAAACGACCCCAAAAAAGTGAATAAAATGACACCTCATCAATTAGTCTATTTGCTCGCTTCATGTTTTCGGATCTTAAAATTGCTTAATAAGGTTTCGGCTTATTTTCTAATCAAATTAGATTTAGGTAGTTTCATTTAAGATTTAAAAGGTTTTCGTAGAACTTTAAATGTGGCTTATTAATTTTTGCTTATTGATATGATTTGTCTTAATCCTTGTTGGCTTATTGTTTCGTCTTAACTTTTCTTATTTTGAGATGGTGAATTCGGTTCAACTCATGAGGCGTGGAGCCTATGAGTCTTATAAGCTAGATTTTACCTTAAGTTTAGACACCGCTAGGTGTAAGTATTAATCATTACTATTTAAGAGGTATTTTAAAGGGTTGTGGGGTGTAGGTGTAAGATAACATATAAAGGGAAACAGAAATGGATGGGATACATTTGGGTGGCTTTGGGTGAATTTGGAGTGGAAGGGTTAGCTAATTATTTACACGAATACACTTTGGTTTGGTTGCTAAGCCAAGACTTGGACGAAGATATACAAACTCTACACAACTCTACATCAATCTCTTTCTTTTTCTTTTCTCTTTTTTTAAATAGCCTAATACAACAGGGGGGTTTATAACATGTACACCTACACTTGAGCTTTTACATGCTCGATATTTACAATCTAACTAATGACCCGTATTGAGGTTTATCAAAATAACATGGATATCATTTGACAAACATATGGGGGTATTGACTTAACTTTTCTTCCCCATTCTTCCGCGAAATAAATACTACCATGAATCCCAATCGTCCTAAAACAATATTTACAAGGATAAGGACTTTGCAACCGTGTACTCAATAATTAACTTGGGTTAAAACACAATAATGTACTAAAAGCGAGTACATATAAGGTAGGATAAAGCTTTTTGGGTGTAACGATTGGTTTAAGGGTGACAATGCTCTTTATTAATAGTCCGGCTTAACCAGAAAATTATAGGAACCGTGAAAAGGATAGGCTCGGAGGGTTGTACTAGGGTATCCTACACTAAAGGTGAGTGCATGGCAAGGGTGTGGGATAGTTATATGATCGGTGTGACCATCATAACAATTACAAGTTTAAAACATGGGTTATTCCTAATGCCTCTTATCAAGAAAGTCCTAATACTTACTATATGGTCTCAGGATGCATCATAAAAACAAGTTCTAGAATTTAATATGCTACCGGTACACTCTCATAATCCTAAAATAACCAATACCAATGTTCCAGAAAAGGCGACAAAACCACGCATACACATTTGTAATGACAAAATAGACACACATGATTGCTCACTCCTTAACTCGAACAAGCTAAAGGTATAATATCTAAGGGCGAACCTCACATTGTGGGGGTGGAATTTTGAGGGTTTTTGTGCTAGTCATATAAATTCCTATCCATAGGACGCTATTAATACTCGGTTTTCGTTGGTATGTGTCATAAAAAATTTAAATTTTGGTAAAAATCACCCTTTTATGCTATGTTTCGATATATTACCCATATTTTTAAAGACAAAGCAAATGATAAATGAAAGAATAGTTTCTAAGGCTTATTTCCCCTACACTTAAGTTGAATGTTCTCTAGAAGTACCCGTTAAAACGAATAAAGGGAAATGAAAACAAGGAAAAAAAACTAGTTCTCCCTTGGTTTACTCAATAATGGAGAAGAAACATGCGACAACTGGTTAAATCATCCTCCGAGAACCATCCAATGAAACTTCCTAAGAACTTTTAAGCTTCTCCTCATTAAATATAACCTGTAATCAAAGACAAAGACAACTATACCAAGCATAAAATGTGCGTTTTACCAATATACAATGTGAATTTAGGGTTCGACTCGATAGATAGGATGAAAGAATTGTTAAACTCACTAGGTTTTTTGCAGGTTTATAAAAGAATATTACATATTTTAAATGTTGTGCAAGTTTTATTTTCAAAAATAATTAAAAACTTTTAGTTTTCTGGACCTGGGCGTTTGACGCCGTTGGGGTTGGTGTGACCCCGTCACAGGTGTCATGGTGACAGTGTCACGTGATAATCATGAAACCGTCTCCACAGTCTGTGATAACGAAATTTTAGTTTTTGATGAAAAATTTCCTGCACTTGATTCCATAAGTTAATTCCTGTACAAATGGCTGCATAAAACTCGAGATTTAATAATTCAATCATATGACTCGAAACTGACGCGAATTATTCTAAACAATTCATTTAACATGCTTGAATTTTTGGCTCAAAAGCCGGATAAATTCCCTTATACTTATTGTTTGCAAAATACCTTTGATTGAAATTAAGACGAGGTTAAAGACAAGCAAAGCATGATTACAAGATAGTTCAAACATAATAAAACAAACTAAAAAGAATTAAAACACACATGACACTCCTAATTTGCGGGAAAAGTAAATTGGGTTGCCTCCCAAGAAGCGCTTGTTTTTGTTCGAGTCACGAGCCTGACTCTACCCTTATTTAACAGATAAAGGGGAGGGTTCCCCTACACTTGAGTTCAAGTGCGGGTGATAGTAACGGTACATACCATCGTGATAAGAAGGAGCCATACATCGAGGAATTTGTTGTTGAAGAATAGGCCCTAAACGGTGTGCTTCTAGCATTCTACCTCTCTCTACTTCATTTGGCCTATCGAATAAACTAAGTTTTTTTCCTAGAGGAGAAACGTCCTTAGATTCTAATCCCTAATCATCATCAAACATATCCCAAATTGAAATATCAACACCTAGGGATGCACTTTTTCCTAATAAACCTGGTTTAAATCCATAATGTTTCTTAAGATCATCGATGCATGAACGATAATAACAATACGTATCCTTAGGGTGGGAAGATGCCACGTGAGGTGAAGGTGGTGTATTAATGGTTAAGCTATCTACTTCCTTCATCCTAAAACTATCTGGACTATGTGGTTTGATGGGTGGTTCGGGGCCTCTTTCTTCTCCTAGACTTACATCTAAGGATATAAAATTTGGTAAGGGATTTGGTTGAGGCTCCGGTTCATCAAAACTAGGAACTTCCCTATTACTTAGAGGAATGTCATGATTACAAGTATTCAAGCCTAAATCCTCTGGTTGTGTTTCGTCTAAAGGTTCTACCTCTATCAGTGTTCCAAAAGTCTCTTCTACTTCGTCAAGGTAAGTCATAGGCGGTGTGTATTCCTCAAATGATGAGAGGACTTGTGGGGTACTTTATAGGCTCGGATTTGACACATCATGTTGGGACTTGACGCTTCGGTTATTCTTTGTACCACGCTTAAAGCCAAAGGTACTTTCCCTTACAAGAGGTGGACTAGGGAAGACTGTGCAGACATGTTTAACATAGAGTGACTTTGGTGAGATAATTTTTGGTGTATGGGAGGGTACCTCTTTCATAAGAGTTTATGAGGATTTATAATCATTAAGGGGTTCCAAATCCTTAGTGTTGGGATACCTTGTGATCTTAATGATTTTCCTAGGTTTTTTTCATTTTCCTTTATACGCTCCTTGAGTTTTTGTGTGACTTCCGAGGAGAATTCCATGAATTCATCCATAACAGATTGCATGTAATCTTTGAGCTGTCTGATCCTTTCTTCTTGGTTAAGGACAAAGTTCATTACGATGTGTTCAAACTCTTCTTGACGCAATGGCTCAGAGAGTAGTTGATATACTGTGTTGCTTGTCATTTCAAATACGCTTTTGCTTCTTCCCATTAGCGAGATTGCTTCCTTCATGAGTGCATCAACTTTACATTCCATAACCCCTAGTAACTGTTTAATGTTGGCATTTTCATAGTCGAGGCTCCCTTCTCCCGGGGCGACAAGGTCGTTCCACCCATCTTCCTCACATCGAGCTAGCTCCTCGATTCCACAGTATGTGAAAATGAATTTTTTGTTTTTGATGAAAAATTTCCTGCACTTGATTCCATAAGTTAATTCCTGTACAAATGGCTGCATAAAACTCGAGATTTAATAATTCAATCATATGACTCGAAACTGACGCGAATTATTCTAAACAATTCATTTAACATGCTTGAATTTTTGGCTCAAAATCAGGATAAATTCCCCTACACTTATTGTTTGCAAAATACCTTTGATTGAAATTAAGACGAGATTAAAGATAAGCAAAGCATGATTACAAGATAGTTCAAACATAATAAAACAAACTATAAAGAATTAAAACACACATGACACTCCTAATTTGCGAGAAAAGTAAATTAGGTTGCCTCCCAAAAAGCGCTTGTTTTTGTTTGAGTCACGAGCCTGACTCTAACCTTATTTAACAAATAAAGGGGAGGGTTCCCCTACACTTGAGTTCAAGTGCGGGTGATAGTAACGGTACATACCATCGTGATGAGAAGGAGCCATACATCGAGGAATTTGTTGTTGAAGAATAGGTTCTAAACGGTGTGCTTCTAGCATTCTACCTCTCTCTACTTCATTTGACCTATCGAATAAACTAGTTTTTTTCCTAGAGGAGAAACTTCCTTAGATTCTAATCCCCAATCATCATCAAACATATCCCAAATTGAAATATCAACACCTAGGGATGCACTTTTTCCTAATAAACCCGGTTTAAATCCATAAAGTTTCTTAGGATCATCGATGCATAGACGATAATAGCAATACGTATCCTTAGGGTGGGAAGATGCCACGTGAGGTGAAGGTGGTGTATTAATGGTTAAGCTATCTACATCTTTCATCCTAAAACTATCTGGACTATGTGGTTTGATGGGTGGTTCGGGGCCTCTTTCTTCTCATAGACTTACATCTAAGGATAGACAATTTGGTAAGGAATTTGGTTGAGGCTCCGGTTTATCAAAACTAGGAAATTCCCTATTACTAAGAGGAATGTCATGATTACAAGTAATCAAGCCTAAATCCACTGGTTGTGTTTCATCTAAAGGTTCTACCTCTATCGGTGTTCCAAAAGTCTCTTCTACTTCGTCAAGGTAAGTCATGGGCGGTGTGTATTCCTCAAATGATGAGAGGACTTGTGGGGTACTTTGTAGGCTCAGATTTGACACATCATGTTGGGACTTGACGCTTCGGTTATTCTTTGTACCAGGCTTAAAGCCAAAGGTACTTTCCCTTATAAGAGGTGGACTAGGGAAGACTGTGCAGACGTGTTTAACATAGAGTGACTTTGGTAAGATAATTTTTGGTGTATGGGAGGGTACCTCTTTTATAAGAGTTTCTGAGAATTTATGATCATTAAGGGGTTCCAAATCCTTAGTGTCGGAATACCTTGTGATCTTAATGATTTTCCTAAGTTTATTTCATTTTCCTTTATACGCTCCTTGAGTTTTTGTGTGACTTCCAAGGAGAATTCCATGAATTTATCCGTAATAGATTGCATGTAATCTTCGATCTATCTGATCCTTTCTTCTTGGTCAAGGAAAAAGTTCATTACAATGTGTTAAAACTCTTCTTGACGCGATGGCCCAGAGAGTAGTTGATATACTATGTTGCTTGTCATTCCAAATACGCTTTCGCTTCTTCTCATTAACGAGATTGCTTCCTTCATGAGTGCATCAACTTTACATTCCATAACCCCTAGTAACTGTTCAATGTCGGGTTTTTTGTAGTCAAGGCTCCCTTCTCCCGGGGTGACAGGGTTGTTCCACCCCTCTTCCTCATATCGAGCTAGCTCCTCGATAGTGGCCTAAGCTTTCTCCGTACTCATTTTCCTTAGTTGGCCTCTGGCGCATAGTCTACGGTCCTTTTTAGGGTGTGATCAATGCGGTCGTAAAATATTTGCACTTGGAGCCAGAGATCAATTCCATGGTGAGGGACCTTTCGGAGTAAGTCCTTGAAACAAGTCCATGCTTCTGAGAGAGATTCTCCATGATGTTATTGGAACATCAGGATATCATTGCGGAGTTTTGCAGTCCTTCTCGGTGGAAAGAATTGAGCAAGGAATCGGGTAGTAATATCCTCCCAAGTGGTGAAGGATCCTGCTGGAAGGCGTTCAACCCAATTGCTAGCTTGATCGCGAAGGGAAAATTGAAATAAATGCAGCCACGTTCTTTCCTTATTGTTATTGTCAAGGTCAAGTGAGTCCACAAGTTTAAGCCCGTTTTAGAGCAATGCAAAGCAAGGTTAGTATGCAGACTATTACAAAGGCCCCTAAGGGTTACACTAAGTGCATGTGAAATATATTAAGAGTGGATCAACCATATTAGGGGGTAAGGTAGTATGAATACTGTTACTCGATGGTATCCTTTCTACACAATCATGTTTCCCTAGACATATCAACAACGATACAGACAAAAAAGCTTAGTTTTCTAGGCCTAACATGCCACATCCATCACAAGAAGCAACACACTAAGATCTACATTCTAGGTTTCATATAATCATAAATAAACACAATAGGAGGTTTAGCCTAGCATGTTAAAAAGCAAGAACATAGATGAATCAAACAACACATAGACATATTGAATGATTAAATTAAACCTTAATTGATTTAAAACATGAGTTGGAGGAAGTACAATAAGGTTTTTAGCCCTCATTCGTCCCTACCAGCCCTGCTAAACGACACTAGGGTTGTACACTATTTTTATTCTAAAGTTTACACACTCAAAAACCAAAATTCGGGTTTGTATATATAGGAAAATCACTGTGACGGCGTCGCGTTTTAATCGTTATGCCATCATGAAAGAGAATATTCTAGATAATGGGATGGGTCGTGTGCTCTGACGCCGTTTTGGAAACTCGTAACACCATCTTAATCATTGTTGTGACGGTGTCACGTTATATTTGTGACGCCGTCTCCAGCCACTATAGAGAAATTCTTGAGCCATGTTGGTGTAGGTCCGTATTAAGGTCCTTGTCCGTTTCTCTCCAATGAGCCACAAGTCAGTGGTATTTCTCCAAATGCCTTCCAAATGCAAAAAACCTAAAAAGGAATGATTAAGTACCTATTTTGGGCATAAAAACTACATGATTTAGGGGGTTAAACGACCTCAAAAAAGTGTATAAAATGACACCTCATCAAAAGGGTGAAAAGAATAAAGCCCTCCATACACCTAGGCAGAAACCGGGTCAATACATCAGCTGTCAAAATCACAATGATGATTGCTGACATTGATGATTGACTCAGGCACCAGTGATGCAATGCACAGCCCTCCCTAGCAACTCAGAATATCTCAAAAGATTTCTGTTTCATTTCTCACGGAGACTAAACACGTTATCTATTAACTTTTCTCAATCGAGTTAGTTGGATTTTGAAATAGTAGCAGCCAAAAGCTCAAGCCTTGGATTACTAAAACAAAACGCAACTACTTGTGTCTAGGACACCAAAGAGATTCATACTTATCATCAATCTCGTTAGGGACACTATTCCAATATACATTGTTCTATAACCACTGTTAAACAATAGGATTATCTTAAGAGTCCTACACATTATCCTTGTGATATTGCCAGAACATTCGAGTGATACAAAAGTATTCACAGTGAAGATGAAACTCCTGCTAGAGCCAACATCAAACAATCTCTAGGTAGATGACTTATGAGATCCTAAATGGATCAAACTTCTGACACTGGGCATTGATTTGGTCCAGATTATGAATTGACGCTGCATGAATTTTGAGTAAAAGCTTAAACTCTCGATGTGTTAACAAAAACAGCTTTTACTTAGTGACACATCGATTTATTTTCAAATCAATTTTCTCTTCAATCGGTGAGATAGTAACTCATAAATGTCTAGGTGCTCACGCCACAACGAGCATGTTTATGTGTCTAGTACAAGCATATGGTAGCGACCTAGATTATGTCTGTGCAATTGAGTGACTTCACAAATATAAAACCCTATCTGAGTGACTCGTGTGAATTCAAAAACAAACACTTTCCCTAAGTGAGGTGCTCTGTTATATGTCTATGCCTGAAAAGTTATAAAACTGGTAAACACTTGTTAATGCTAAAATGAATTTTTCTCCATGTCACGATAAATGATCTTGTTTTTTCGCTTTAATTCCTTGAGGGCAAGCAATAGCTAAGTGTGGAGGGATTTGATAACGCCTAAATTACACATATTTTCGGCGGCATTATTTGCATTTATTTGATCATTTCTCATGAACTTTTGGTACTTAATCAAGTATATTTGATATTATAAGTTCTAGGTACGTGTCGTGGAATAAAACGAAAGAATACACAAATATATGGAGCTTAAAAGTACACTTGAAGACATCCGGAGTTCAAATGGAACAAAACCAAGTATTTATACACAACGGACGGCAAGTTAGAAGAAAATAAAGGTCTAAAGCTGAAAAAGACCATAAGTGCGCCACACTTTGCCCAAGTGCGCCGCACTTCCTTCAAAAGTCAAAGAATTAAAGTCTCGGTCAAAGAAGTGCATTAACTCCTCAAGTGCGCAGCACATTTTACTAAGTGTGCCGCACTTCCCTTCGAAGAATTAAATGATACCAGCATTAACTCACCAAGTGCGCCATACTTATTCCTAAGTGCGCTGCACTTCTGCCCGATTTTAGCCTATAAAAGGAGGCCTTGGCTCCCTCATTTTACACCATCACACACACAAACCTAAATTCGTTTAGAACACTTAGAAAATGTGTTTTTGGTGATCTTGGCTTGATAAACCAAGGATCCAAACACCCCTTCAAACCACCATCACCACCATCGACTACCACCACTATCCACCATAAATTTCCAGATTATAATCCATCCAAGGAAGTAGCATTGAAGTGTAATTCAAATCTATAAGCGATTGTGACAGAATTGTTCATAGTTTCCGGGTTTTACTTTGAATATAATATAGTTTTCGTTGGGAAAACTTGTGAAATCATCAACATTTGCTCTTGAAGTTGGTATAAATCTTGTTTATCCTTTGAATATGATCTTTACTGAATTCATAATAAATGTTATGTGTTTTGTTACTTATTTGATCATGGAGTAGTCATCTTGTGTTTGTTTGGGCATAATGTGATCTTGGATATAGAGCGTTTTGGTATGTGTTTATTGAATTGGTAAAACATATTTTATACAAGAATATAGGCCGAAAGGGTTCTTTTATACATGTGTTCTATCAATCCATCTAATATATTGGTTATAATAACTTATAAAGGCCGAAAGGATTTGTTGTTATTAATCGATATAATCACTTGTTATATTTAAAGGCCGAAAGGATTTATAACTTGTGATAACTCTATTTTAAACACTATTCCAAACACATCATTATCTAAGTGATCATTGCCTAAACAAACATACCTTAATCATTTGATTGAATCATCTTTTAATTGCTTTCGTTATAATATCCGATATATGCAAGATTTGGTTAATTTGATCCGTGACAATCTTATTAACCTTAGCACCTTAATTACGAACTGTGAAAACTTCAATTCCCGTGGAACGACCTGGACTTACCTAAAGCTATACTATACACGAACGGGTATACTTCCTGAGTGTTGTGTTTTTAGTAAAAATTGGTATTTCTAGTATTATAAATTTAAAGCTTGTAAAACACACATCAACTAGTTAGTTAAATAAAACCTAAAAAGAAATAAACTTAAGTATTATTTTAGTTTATAAGATTGGGTGGTTTATATCGTCTCCATTATTTCGACCGGGTTCTATTTTTCTTCCTTTCTCTTTATTTAATAGTGTTAGCTTAATTAGATTATTATGTTTGTTATTATTGTTAATGTTAGATTAGTTGCCATGTTTAGCGAGTAGATTCTTATATGCTTGTTACGTAAGTTGCGATAAGTGTGGATTAATAAGAGACTTGTTGATTAATAATTTTCGTATTATTTAGATATCTTATTTGATTATTTTGAAGGGCAAAAGCCGAAGAAATAATCAAACATCAAATCTAGTAATTAATACTTATATAAGATATTGTTTTCAAAATAAACCAACGTTGTGAGAAAATAATCTTTTTACGGGTAGTAATTCGTCATTTAAAACTTTAATTCACACTTATAGATCTTTTCATGTCACTTAGCAAGCATATTCGTCTTTTATATCTTTTTGATAGTTTAGCTTAATCGATTATGTTTGTTTATGCTAGTTTAGTTATGATAATTAGTGAGTAGTTTTATTATGCTTGTTAAGTGAGTAGTAATATATATAGTATTTCCCGTTGGATAAAATATTCACTTGAGGACAAGTGAAAATCTATCTTCTGGATGTCGTATCTACGACGAGAATTGAATTTAAGATTTACGTTAATGCTTGTCGTTTGATGCTTGATTATCTTTTGGTTTTGGTTTTTAAACTAATTAAAATAATAAACTAAATTAATACTAAATAATAAGCAAAGCAAATAGATCTAAGATATATATAAAACGGATATGCTTGTCAAGTGAGGTGTTTGGATCCGTAAGTGTGAATTTAAAGTTCTTATTAATGAACCAATATTCGTCAAAATAACTATCTTCTCACAACATTGGTTTTTATTGAAAACAATTTTTATCAAGATATTAATTACTAAATAAATGCCTAATTATTCTTACGGCTTTTGTCCGTTTGAATAATCAAAACACTAATCTAAGCAATCCGAAAATCACTAATTAATATTCCCTTTTTAATTATCATACTTAATTCACCAAACACTAAGAAGCCCTCCCCAGTAATTTTAGGCATAGCCACCACAATGTTATCTTTCAACTCTAAATCAGCTCGAAGCTCAATCATAGCTCTAGCATAGCTTGACCTGCTCCATGATTGCATGTACATATCAGACGTATAAGAGTCAAGCATTAAAGGAGTACCTAGTTTAGTAGCAATTGCACTCAAGCCATCCTCGCTAAACGCCGTAACAGGGACACCATGGAGTTTAACTCAAGCCTTACATGTTATGCAAGACTTGCTGGAAAACTTATGATATGTTAGGCGTATGTTGTTGCATATGTGTATTTAAATGTAATGTTGTAATAAAAGAATGACTAACATAGTTATTAAGTTGAGTAGTGAAGCTGTTTTAAGGTAGCTAGGGAGAATCTATGAGGTGATGTTCATCAAATATAATGAAGCTAGTACTCAATGAGCTCTTGATATGCTATACAGTTTGTGTCTTTATTGCCAACCATTTTGTATAGTTTGATTATGAAATCGAGCTACATTTTGAAACCCGTCTATCTCCATAGCTAACAATGTGTAACTGCGAAGTGAAGCATGTCAAGTCTAAAACCATTTATACACATATTCCAAGATTTACCTTTCAATCATGACCATTGATTTTTATTAGTTATAAACCGTATCACCAAATAATAGGTGGTACAATATTCTTATTCCAAATACGTTCCTTAAGGAGAAAAACGAGTTAGAGATGGGGAACAAGAATATTGTATGACGTGTTATTTAACGATACGTGTTATAACTAATTAAAATTAATGGTCATGATTGCCAGGCAAAAGCTTAGAATATGTATATAAATGGTTTTGGACTTGACATGCTTCATTTCACAATTTCACATTGTTAGCTACGGAGATAGATGTGTTTCAAAAAGTAGCTCGGTTCATAATCAAACTATACAAAATGGTTAGCGATAAAGACACAAACTTCGAATCATATCATAGGGTTTGTCGAAAACTAGCTTCATCATATTTGATGAACATCATCTTAGAGGTTCTCCCTATCTACTTAGAAACGAGTCGCTTGGATAGCTTCACTACTCAACTTAATAACTATGTTGGTCTTTCTTTTCTTATGACATTACGTTTAAATACACATATGTAACAACATACCTCTAACATATCATAAGTTTCGTAAGTCTTGCATAGTTGTATAGTGCGATACGTTTTAACAAGATTTTCGCTAGCAAGAATTTAATGTGCATGTTTTTCATTACATGAACTGTTAGGGTATATCGCATCTGCACAAACCTCTGTACAGACCTTTGTACGGTATATAGCTTCTACACACATCGCTCAAACAAACAAAGAATACAAACAAGGCTTACGAAAGATAAATGAGAAATATTATCGACACAAGATATAATGCGGTTTCCACGACTATGATAGTCATGGCAGTCCACGGGATCAAACCAAAGAGATATTATTAAGTTTTTAGCTAAACTGTTCAGGCTTGTGCCAAACTGAACGATCGTGCTAAACTGCATGACCCGTGCTAAACGGCACGAACCGTGCTAAACTGCACGGGGTACAATACACACACACCTAGATCTAAGTTTATAATTGCAATGAGAGGGGTATTTATAAGTGTGAAATCCATCTTCAGTTTACTTATCTTACTGATGTGGGATTGGGTTTGCACCCAACACGAACTACATTTGTTGAAAAAATCTCATTGAAACTAACAATTTTAAAAGGGTTTTAGCAAGACAGGGTGTAGACACTTAGAGAGTGTTCGAGCACGAACATCTCCAAGAAGGGAAACAACACTTGCTAAAACTATCATGAGGAAAAGCCAACAATATAAAAGTTATCAATAACAAGCCATCACTATGATATTCGTGGCAGTCCACGGGATCAAACCAGAGAGATATTATTAAGCTCTGAGCTAAACTGCTCAGGCTCATGCCAAACTGCATGATCATGCTAAACTGCATGACCCATGCTAAACTGCATGACCCGTACTAAACTACACGGGGTACAATACACACACACCTAGATACAAGTTTACAATTACAATGAGAGGGGTATTTATAAGTGTGAAACCTATCTTTAGTTTACTTATCTTACCAATGTGGGATTGGATTTGCACCCAACAATCCTCCCCTCAAACCTAATACTACAATAGGCCTCTACTCAAATGATATAGGACGCAACATGTTCTAGAGTTGATGGACCACCTGTCTCACTATATCTAAATGACGTGATATGCTCTACCTGAGCTATCATTGAATCTAGATTAACTTGGGGTTGTTCCACCCGCGTCACACACATCGGGGCCTATATTAGTCTTCACAACTTAACAATCTCCTACTTAGAGGCTGATCACTTCACTGCTCTCCGTCTTAAGTAATCTCTGTAAACTTCAAACCACATTTCCTTCAACAATGCTACTGCTCTAACCTTTCTGTACCGCCGAACATATAGAACACGCTGCGCTAACCAAATGCGGGGCTAGGAGACTTTCGATACAAGGTATCCTAAACTAACATCATTAAATTGGGAATAACCTCTCTCTCTCTCTCTCTCTCTGGTAAGACACCAACCTCCGTTCATCAGTTATCTTGGAGGCAAGTTGAGGCTGCGCAAAGCTTCAACTTCTCTTTCATCACCAACCTGGTGAACATCTCTGCAAGGCTCTTTGTTCCAAGAATCTTCAACAAAGATAAAGACCCTTCACTTATTAATACTCAAACAAGCTTTGCCCAACTACAAAACTTTATATTCTTCACAAGATGAATTGAACTCTTAGTATCTTTATCACAGTATTAAACACTTTTTGCCTGAGCTTGGTCTAACTTCTTAAGAGAATTCTTCAACCATATCATCTCTCTGCTCGCTTATGCAACTGCCATAAACTATAGACTTCTATAGTTAACATAGTGATACTCTTTTGTAGTCTGACTCCCACTCGACTATTGTTACACCCACTATAAGCACATAACCAAGCACCTACTTCTTAGAGCATCTATCCTTCAACTCGAACACTAAGGGAAACAACCACTTAGGCTTGTTGAACTCTGCCATGTCGGAGCCTGCGACCAACATGTCATCAACCTATAACAGTAATATAGTGGAAGATGAACCAACCTTTTTATTAAGTAGCAACAATGGTCCATAGCACATCTCTTGTACCCTGCCATATGCATAAAACTGTTAAATTTCAAGTACCATTATCTCGGTGCTTGCTTTAATCCGTACAGACTTTTCTTCAACTTATACACTAGGTTTTATTCTTTCCCAGCTGACTGAACACCTTCTGGTTATGTCATGTAGATGTCTTTATCAAGGTCACCATGTAAGAAGGCTGTCTTGACATCTAATTTCTCTAGATGCAAGTCTTCTGCGGCTACAATACTCAAGACCAACCTGATTGCAGTCATCTTCACAATTGGAGAAAAGATCTCATTATAGTCTACCCCCTGTTAACCACCAATCGAGCCTTGTACCTTTTGATGCCATCCTACTCCCCTAAACATCCACAAGCTTTGTGATGCCTTCTTTCCTACTGGTAATCTGACTAAGGAACACGTCTGGTTCCTTTCAAGTGAAACCATCTCTTTAATAATAGCCTTCTTTCATTGTACGAATTCTTTGCTACTCAAGGTTTCTGAATAAGACTCTGGTTCACCGTTCTTTGTCAATAGCAAATAGTTTGCTGATGGAGAGTACCTTACCGGAGCCCTGGACTCTCTGGTGGATCTTCGTCCCTGTAAAGTCTCGGAGCCTCCCTCCTTGCAGGATTCTCCGTCTTTAGAGTATTCTTCATCTGATCTTCCACTTCCTCAAAGCTCCCACTCTTTTTGGACCCCTCACTCGTATATGAGCTCCCATCTGGGCTCTGAGTTATTTCTGAACTCAACCCATGCTCTGTATGTCACACCCCCAAATAGGGTCCCGTCAGAATAAGCATCCGGAGGCGTGGCGTTCATGATTATCTCAAGTACCAAGCATAAAGAACGACCTCTAAGGGTACGTTTTGAAAATAAACACCATTGCATTAATTTAAAATATTAATAAGTTTTACATCGATCAATTCAAATGATTCAAAAGTTAAAATGCAGAAGCTTAAATGAGTTTCAACAACGGTATCTAAAAACATAGATAAATTCTTAAAGACCGGTCCAGGAAAATAGACTTTACATAAATCAAGCAACAACATCCAAGCTAAGCACCTGAGAAAAACATGCTTAAAACGTCAACATAAAGTTGGTGAATTCATAGGTTTAATTCAAATATTATCTGTGTGGACCACAAGGTTCAAAACGTATGTGACAGTCATAGGAGATACAACTTCACATAAAGAGGCATTTACGTTGCACTAAGCTCATGACACCGAAGCTAATAGGGAGGTAGCATCTACATTGCCAAATAAAGTTGCCTTTGTAGGTGTTTGACCAAGACACCAAATCTATTTTTGAGGGTGATATACATCCGTTGGCCTGTACAATCCGTTGTACCCGACGAGTAAGAAATTACCAAACCCGAAATGGGATTATTAGTCCCAATAAATCTATTTAGTCACTCACGCTTACTTAACCAGCCAGTCAATTAAAGATAATTAACGATTCATGATAATTTGGGCAGTAGTGGTCTAACGCTACTTAGGCAACACGTAAGTTGGGGAAAATCTCACCTATAGTACTTGTGTTCATTTATAAAATCAAGCAATATTTCTCACCCCAATGTTATATATCATTTGTTCAAAACGAGTAAAAGTGGGGCTATGAACTCACCTTAAGCAAATGGTGAGCAAATAATTCAACGGATATAATAACCTAACCGCGACCTAATTAAAAGACGTGTTTCAGAAACGAGAAATAAATACGAAACATCGAATATGACGCTTAACGAAAATAGACATCCATAAGTGTTTGTGCTTTAGTTTATATAGTAAAACGTGACATTAAGAAAGTATATGGTTTATAGTTATGTTACGATATGTTTTACGACAAGTTTCTATTTTAGGAAAGTTACTATTTTTAGAAAGTTTCTATTTTAAGAAAGTTCTAAGTTTTGGGATGTTAATTTCGTCCCCTAATATACGACGATTCCATTTACCCTAAACGCATTAGTGAAACCTAAACGCTCGCTTTCTAAGTCTGTTTCGCTAATAAATACCAAAAGTTTTCATTTTTAGAAGTTTCCCGTTTTAGAAATCCGATATTAAGTTCGTGACATTTTTAAAAGTTCCTACTTAATATACTAATGTTATTACTTGTTTCGACAATATTTTAAAAGCTCAAAACATCCCGAAAGTGTCCGAAAACCCATTTTCATATTTCAATCAGCACCTTATTTAATTATTTGCCGAAAAATATTTCAAGTTTCATTTCGCCATAACTCAGCCGTTTTAAGTCCGTTTTTAGTGTTCGAGATATGAAAACTTATCTATTTGAAACAAGCTCTTTAAAAACTACCTTCTTGTCTAATGAAAATATTTTTAAGTGGTTAAAAACCTTAAACCAATTTCGAGTCAGCAAGCACCATTTTCGCAAACGCCTCCAAAAATCCAACCAAACTTCACCATAGTGCATATACTATCCTAAACCCATTTACTACTAAACCAACCAACAAAATCCACTCTTAATCTATCCTAATCCTATCACCATCTTTGTTGCAACCCACAAGAACAATCAATCTCACCAAGACTACAATATGAGTACATAAAAATACCAACATCTTTATTATTTATAAAAACTTACTTTATAAGCTTTGAAAATCATAACACAAACATATGGATGTATAGATCTTTAATAGAAATGCAAGAACATAAAGAAATCAAAAGAAGAAGGTTGGGGTTTACTTACAAAGATGAAGAACAAGATGGAAACACAAAGACTTAAAAGATGAAATAAAGATCTTGAAAACCCAAGTATAAAAACCAAACCCTAACTTATAACCTCTTGAAATAAACCTTAAATTAAAGAAACCCTTTCTTAAAAACACCTTAGATCTTGTTAGAAATGAGTTTGGAGTGTGTAAATCTTGCTAGAAATCAAAGATATGAATTGTTTTTGTCTGTGTGTTTGTTGCCGAGACCACCAAAGGAAAATAGAGGAGAAGAGAAACTTTTGTAAGGCCAAGTGAGAATGAAATGATCTAAATTTCTATCAAGGGGTTTATATAGGAAGTGGCTTAGGGTTTAAGAGAACCATGACTCAAACCAAGTGGATTGAGCCCTCCTTTTTTATATTTGTGGTCCGATCGATTTAGTTAATGAAAAGGGGGAGCCACATGATTTTCTTTGGCTCCAAGTTTGGCTCAAAAGGCTCACTAGTGGTGGTCTAACTTGTAAGGATTATGGTGTAAAGATAGTTAGCTTGTAGTGAAGAACAAAACAAATATGTCACTTTCTATGTCTTGCATGCATGTGATGTTGTTTAAATTTCAAAATTTATTTTCTTTTTCTTTTGTTTGCTTGCACCAAAAATTAGAGGGCTAGGGGAGGACATGAAACTTGAATTTTGTACAAGGAGGCTTGTAATATGTTATCTTAAGTTTACTTGCAAAGGTGGTAGGTTTCCAAGGTTTCGTTTGACATAAAATGATGAAAACGTAAACTGACGCCAAAAATATAAAAATCGCAAACGTAAGTATTTGTAAACCACGAATTGACATAGAATAATTTTATAAATCATAATTCACATAAACTAAGCTCAGAACGACGTCAGAATAATTCCGATAACGATTTTTAGTTTTTACGCGGGACAACTTCCCGGATTAACGTCAAATTAATACGTAACTTTTAAAAGTTAAAACATTGAACGGAATCGGTAAAAATATTGACCTGAAATTTGCGGGGTGTCACATCCTTTCCCCATTAGAAGAGATTTTCCCTCAAAGCTTTAGGACGTAGCATTCGACACAGATACATGATTAGCAAAAAGGTTCGGATATTTCTTCTGCATTTTATCTTCACGTTCCTAGGTGAACTCATGACCTCTTCTTGAGTTCCAACGTACCTTAACAATCAGAATGTGGAATTGTTTCAAATGCTTGACCTCATGGTCCATGATTTTGACAGGTTCTTTAATAAATTGGAGCTTGTCATCGATTTGAATTTCATCCTACGGTATAGCAAGAGTTTCATTGGATATGTATTTCTTCAAGTTAGAGACGTGAAAAGTACTGTGAACTCCGCTAAACTTCTCCAGGAGTTGAAGTCGATAGGCAACTGTTCCAACTTTGGCGATAATCTTAAAAGGTCCAATATAATGAGGGTTAAGCTTTCCCCATTTGCCAAAATGTATCACGTTCAACATGACCTTATCCCCCACTTAAAACTCAAGGGGTTTTCATCTTACATCGGCATAGCTCTTTTGACGATCACCGGTAGCTTGAATACGGCTCTTGATTTGTATAATCTTCTCAGTTGTCTCGTGGATGATCTCTAGGCCAGTGAGCTGACTATCTTCAACTTCAACCCAACAAATAGGTGATCGACACTTACGCCCATATAATGCCTTAAACGGTGCGACCTTAATGCTGATATGGTAACTGTTGTTATATGAGAATTTCACAAACGGTAAATGTTTATCCCAACCTTTTCTAAATTCGAGTACACATGCACGCAACATGTCTTCCAATGTTTGAATGGTCCTCTCACTTTGACCATCAGTTTGCGAGTGGTAAGCTGTACTTATATCCAATCGAGTACCTAACGCTTTATGAAGAGACCACCAAAAATGTGAAGCGAATCTCCCGTCATGGTCAGAGATGATCGAAACTGGCACTCCATGCCTTGAGAATACTTCCTTTAAGTATTATCTCATCAACTTCTCTAATGAGTCATCTTTTCTTATGGGTAAGAAATGAGTAGACTTGGTCAGGCGATCGATGATTACCCAAATTGTGTCCTGACCAGTTGCCGTCTTTGGCAATTTAGTCACGAAGTCCATTGTTATATTCTCCCATTTCCATTGTGGGATTTCTGATTAAACCAACAAACCAGACGGCTTTTGATATTTTGCCTTAACCTTGGCACACGTCAAACACTTGCCGACATAGGTGGCAATATCTGCTTTCATGTTGGGCCACCAATACAACTTCTTCAGGTCTTGGTACATCTTATCCGATCCAGGATGGATGGAATACTTTGACTTAAGAGAATCATGCATAATCAAAGCCCTCAAGTCACCAAAACACAAAATCCAACTTTGGTTCTTCAAACATAACGTTTCGTCAGCACGAGGTTCAAGCTTATTAATCATACCATGAAGGTCTTCGGTTATGAAGATCTCTTCTTTTCTAGCTTCCAATTGAGCACTCAAAATCAGTTTAGAAAGATTCAAGCCAATAGTCATAACTAAGGCTCGAACTCGCAGTGGCTTAATCCTTTCCTTTCAACTCAGTGCATCAGCCACCACGTTTGCCTTTCCTGGGTGGTATCGAATCTCACAGTCGTAATCACTCAACAATTTTAATCACCGTCGTTGTCTCATATTCAACTCCTTCTGATCCAGAATATGTTGCAAACTCTTGTGATCAATGAACATGACACACTTTGTGCCATACAGATAGTGTTTCCACATCTTCAAGCAAACACTACTGCGCCAAGTTCTAGGTCATGTGTAGTATAGTTCTTCTCATGGACCTTGAGTTCGCGGAATGCATAAGCTATGACTTTCTTCTTTTACATCAAAGGCACGCCCAACCCTTTATGCGAAGCATCGCAATACACCACAAAGTCCTCACTTCTCTTGGGTAAGGCCAAAATTGGCGAACTACATAATTTTTGTTTCAACAGCTAAAACGCAGCTTCTGCCTTTTCTCCCCAATCAAACTTCATGGTTTTCTGAGTCAATTTTGTCATAGGCCTAGCGATCTTTGAGAAACCTTTGATGAATCGTCGGTAGTAACAGGCCAAGCCTAAAAATTGATGAATCTAGGTTGGTGTCTTGGGTGACGCCCAATCCTTGATTGACTCAATCTTAGCGGAATCAACGTGAATGCCCTCACTATCAATCACGTGACCAAGAAATTGTACCTTTAAAAGCCAAAAATCGCACTTTGAAAACTTGGCGTATAATTCCTCCATCTTAAGTAACCTCAAAATTAACTTAAGGTGCCCTTTATGTTCTTTTCTGCTCTTGGAGTAGATCAGAATATCATCGATGAACACGATCACGAATCTATCCAGGTACGGTTTGCATTCCTGATTTATCAAATCCATGAATACTGCCGGTGCGTTAGTCAAACCAAACGGCATCACTT
Source organism: Tanacetum coccineum (assembly GCA_026074375.1). Lineage (NCBI taxonomy): Eukaryota > Viridiplantae > Streptophyta > Magnoliopsida > Asterales > Asteraceae > Tanacetum > Tanacetum coccineum. The sequence goes on from BQNB010025062.1 coordinate 54,396, forward strand.
CAAACTCGTAGTGACCATAGTGAGTCCTAAACGCTGTCTTTGGGATGTATTCCTCATGAACCCTGAGTTGGTGATAACCAGATCTCAGGTCGATCTTAGAGTAAACTCTTGACCCTTGAAGTTGCTCAAACAAATCGTCGATTCTCGGAAGTGGGTGTCGGTTCTTCATAGTAAGTTTGTTTAGTTCATGATAGTCGATACACATCTGAAAAGATCCATCTTTCTTTTTGACAAACAAAATCGGAGTTCCCATGGTGAGGAACTGGGTCTTATAAATCCCTTGTCAGAAAGTTCTTGCAACTGAGTGGATAACTCTTGCATTTCGGCTGGTGCTAATCGAGATGGGGCTTGTGCTATAGGTGCAGCACCAGCGATTAAATCAATTTGAAATTCAACTTGTTGAGCAGGTGGTAGTCCAGGAAAGTCTTCTGGAAAGACTTTTGGAAATTCTCGTAGAATCGACACGTCCTCAAGTCGCTTCTCCTTTGACTTGTCATCAGTCTTCTTAGATGTAACTTGCGCTAGATAAACTTGACATCCTTTTTGTATATACTTTTGGGTCTTCATACACGATATGATACTCAGCTTCGACTCACTTCTGTTGTCACAATCATCACCTCGGATTATCAACACCTCGTCTCTATAAGGGATACGAACGATCTTCTGGTCACAAACGTTCACTGCATGGTACTTTGCCAACCAATCCATACTGATGAATATGTCAAAACTACCAAGTTCTACGGGCATTAGATCAATGTCGAACAGATGACCTAATAATCCTAATGTACAACCTCTAAGGATAACATTGGTTTATGAAATTCTTCCATCGGCAAGTTATACTGCATAACTAGTGTCTAAAGTGGATGGTGCAACATCAAGAAAGGTACAAAAGGTAGACGACACAAAACTTCTATAGGCACCCAAATCGAATAACATAGAAGCATAACAGTTATTGAAAAGAAACATACCCGTGACGACGTTGGAATCAGGGTTAGCTCCTCCTCCTCCAATGGAATAGGCCCTTGTAGTAGTTTCATTATTCCTAGTCTTGTTTCCACAGTTCTGATTCCTCAACTTAGGACAATCCTTTCTATAATGTCCCGGCCTCCCACACTCATAACAAATAACACCCGATTGATTCTCAACTGGGGCCCTTTGAGTGTTAGGAGCAACAATGGTCGTGCAATCTCTAGTCATGTGACCAACCCTCTTACAGTTTATACATTTCACAGTATACGGCCATTCATGATGCAACTTGCACTTGTTGCAGTAGGGGAGGGATCCAACATACCCTTTTTTTCTTATTGTTTCCGGCCGTGTAAGCTCTTGCCACGTTCTGACCCCTAACATTTTGCCGCTTGAAAGATGGTTGTTGTCTACGATTGTCTCTCGGGTTGTTGTCAAACCTTTTCTTATTTTCAGCATCCTAACATAACCTTTCAGTTTCTGATCCATTAAGTTGTTTGCAATATGGATTACATCTTGAAGTCTAGAAGGTTCAGCAGCGATCACATTCCCCTGGATATTGTCAGGTAAACCCCTAAATCTCTCAACTTTGTCCTCCTCGTCAGGGACCATTCTAGTGTACAACATAACCAATTCTTAAAACCTCCGGGTGTAAGCAATCAAGTCATTTCCCTTCATAATCAGGTTTCACAACTCGGTCTCCATCTTTTGAATTTTGTTTCTCGGACAGTACACCTCAGTCATCAACTTCATAAGTTTTGTCCATCTCATGGCATATGCAGCATCAACCTTAATTGTTCTCTTATGAGAGTTCCACCAAGTCAAAGCATTGTTCAACAGTATGCACGTAGCATACTTCACTTGATATTTTGTAGACAGTTACTAATGTGGAACACCGTCTCCATCTTCTCGAACCAACGAGTCAACCCAACAACTCCTTCTGTCCCATTGAAGTTAAGTGGCTGGCACTTCAGAAAGTCTTGAAATGTGCACTCTCGAGCAACAGGCATAAAACCTCTGAAGTTCACATTATGATTCCCATAACCATTTCCTCCTTTGTTCCCATTACCGTTTCCATCGCCGTTTCCTCCTCCATTTCCATTTCTATTCACTCCTCCATTTGTGTTTCCATTTCCGTTTCCTCCTTTATTCCTACCTTCATAGTCATCACCATTTTTGTCTTCCTGTTCGTCCTCACATTCCGCTAGGGGTTCAAGCTTTCTGGCAGCGTCGTAAGCTTCCAACACTTCTGCCACTCGGCGATCAATTAGGTTATCAACCGCTTCACGTGTCATTATCGCTCCAGATCGTGTGTTAGGCATTGTCCTATAATCATAACAATACACCACATGATGAGATTATAAGTGATACGAGATTATTCACGGGGTTCAATGAAAACAACTGGTTACATCACATAGAAATACACAATCATAATAAATTCATGATAATGCCATGATTTAGTAATAATGCAATATGCAACGAGTAAAAGAAAAATAGCATTAGATTAAGAACATAATAACATAGAATAATAGATATTAGGTTTCATATTATCAAATGTCAACGGTTACATCATGGTTCCCAAAAGATAGGATTTACAAATCTCTAATAATTCGCTACTACTAGATACTACGGGTCAATACTAGAACAATCATGAAATAATCTAAGGACGGTAGCCTAAGTACCTCCTAGCACAAGCCTCGAGCCTACCAATTCTCACATGATCATAAAATCGAAAACGTTGAATCTGCCTCATCTCTCTCTGAACGCGCAACTCCTAACGCTGAAGTCGGGCAACTCTCTGACTCGCAACATCCAATATGCCTCTAAGCCTCGTATTATCCTGCTCCAACTCACTGATCCTCTCCGACATCACAACACCCTGCTGACTCGTCACTACATTCTTGTACCCTTAATCCATCTGAATGCTCTCAATAACCTGAACTCGGTGAACTGGGATCTCCACATTATGATCATGAAATCTTTGTACCAGGTCTCCCAACGTCTCATAAGTAACCTCTATAGCTCCCTCCTTTTGAGCAGGCTCGGGGATATCATCTGACACCACATGATGCATAACTCTATCATCTATAACCTCAACCATGCCCTTCACACTCGTCTCGACCTCCTATCAAGCAATAGTCTCAACCACAACCCTATCATCTATCCCTAACTCTAAGAGCATCTGTATACGCATAGCACACTCATCAATATCAACCGGAACTTCAGGATCGATTATCATGCTCTTTAAGTGAGGCTCTTCTTACTTGAATCATACGTCCAACGTCAACTCTCAAACTAGTCTCTCTAGGTACAGACGACTCAGAACTCTCATCCGAACTAACCTCTAAATCCATCACAGAATCAGAACTCCTAATCCTCTTATGAGGTGGTAATAGGTCAGCACGTACAAAAGACAATTATCTAGGTATAAGTGAAGATCGGTACAGATATGGTAGGGGACCTACTCCTCTTGAAAGGTGGCCTTGCAGATGATGAATGAGATGGTCTCTCGGTAATAGCAGCAGATGAATAAGGAATACTAGGTACTGATTTACATAACTGATAACTAGATCTCATACCCGATGGTAGTGCTGGTGATGAATGATCCGAAGATGAATGACCAGGTGAAGAATCGGATAGGGCATCTAAAGAAGAATCTGATGACGTCGCTGATGATGAATCCGATGGTGAATCTCTTAATGAATCATCAGTGGTAAAGTGATCTGATAAAGAGTAGTCGACTGAATGTCTCACAGCAAGACGGTGAGTAGGTAGCGGCCCAACCCTCTTCCTTGCTGTCAACATGTGTACCGGCCTATTAGGATGGTAGCGGTATGGTCGACCATAAGGAATAGGCTGTACGGGTGAGACAAGGGTAACTCGTCTACGACGAACACCAGGTGATGCAGGTAAAATCTGACTAGTAGGTGGTACAACCTCAACGGGTGGTATCTCATGAGTGAGTGATGGTGGTGTATCCGATGTGTCATCGTTAGATGAGTCGATGGACCACCTGTCCCACTCTATCTGAATGACGTGATATGCTTTACCTGAGCTATCGTTAAATCTGGATTAACTTAAGGATGTGCCACCTATGCCATACACATCAGGGCCTATATCAGTCTTCACAACTCAACAATCTCCCACTCGGAGGCTGATCACTTCATTGCTCTCCATCTCAAGTAATCTCTGTAAACTTCAAACCACCTTCCCTTCAACAATGCTACTGCTCTAACCTTTTTGTACCACCGAACATACAGAACACGCTGCGCTAACCAAACACATGGCTATGATACTTTTGATATAAGGTATCCTGAACTAACATCATTAAGTTAGGAATAACCTCTCTCTCTCTCTAGTAAGACACCAACCTCCGTACATCAGTTATCTCAGAGGCAAGTTGAGGAGGCGCAAAGCTTCAGCTTATCTTTCATCACCAACCTGGTGAACATCTCTGCAAGGCTCGTTGTTCCAAGAATCTTCAACAAAGATAAGGACCCTTCACTTATCAATACTCAAACAAGCTTTGCCCAACTACAAAACTTTATATTCTTCACAAGATGAATCAAACTCTTAGTATCTTTGTCACAGTATTAAACACTTTCTGCCTGAGCTTGGTCTAACTTCCTAAGAGAATTCTTCAACCATATCAACTCTTTGCTCGCTTATGAAACTGCCATAAACTATAGACTTCTATAGTTAACATAGTGATACTCTTTTGTAGTCTGACTCCCACTCGACTGTTGTTACACCAACTGTAAGTACATAACCAAGCACCTGCTTCTCAGAGCATCTATCCTTCATCTCGAACACTAAGGGAAACAACCACTTAGGCTTGTTAAACTTTGCAATGTCGAAGCCTGTGACCAACATGTCATCAACCTATAACAGTAATATAATGAAGGACGAACCCACCTTTTTTTAAGTAGCAACAATGCTCCATAGCACATCTCTTGTACCTTGTCATATGTATAAAATTGTTAAATTTCAAGTATCATTGTCTCAATGCTTGCTTTAATCCGTACAAATTTTTCTTTAACTTGCACACTAGGTTTTCTTCTTTCCCAGCTGACTGAAAACCCTCTAGTTATGTCATGTAGATGTCTTCATCAAAGTCATAATGTAAGAAGGTTGTCTTGACATCTAATTGCTCTAGATGCAAGTCCTCTACGGCTACAATACTCAAGACTAACCTCATTGCAGTCATTTTCGCCACTGGAGAGAAGATCTCATTGTAGTCTACCCCTCGTTTCTATTGGAAACCCTTAACCACCAATTAAGCCTTATACCTTTTGCTGTTATCCTGCTCCCTTAAACATCCACAAGCTTTGTGATGCCTTCTTTCCTGCTGGTAATATGACTAAGGAACACGTCTGGTTCTTTTCAAGTGAAACCATCTCTTTAATAATATCCTTCATCCATTGTACGGATTCTTTGCTACTCAAGGCTTTTAAATAAGACTTTGGTTCACCGTTCTCTGACAGTAGCAAATAGTTTGCTGATGGAGAGTACCTTACCGGAGCCCTGGACTCTCTGGTGGAACTTCGTACCTGTGGAGTCTTGGAGCCTCCCTCCTTGCAGGATACTCTGTCTTTAGAGTATTCTTCATCTGATCTTCCACTATCCTCAAAGCTCCTATTGTTTTCGGACCCCTCACTCGTATCTGAGCTCCCACCTGAGCTCTGAGTAATTTCT
>BQNB010025063.1:0-60056 GCA_026074375.1 Tanacetum coccineum
ACTTGCCATATTTACACTTTAAACCCTTCAAAATTCAATTTGGACATTAACGGACGTGTCGGACTCGTTTTTCGGCATTTCTCAAAATTCACGGGTCAAACCACCCAGAATACACATAACACAATAATACCTTCCAAAAGGGATTATTAATCACAATAAACCTCAAATCATCACATATATCATAAAATCATCACTGTCAACACGGTACAAAATCTGAATAAACTGACAAAAGTCAAATAGTCAAAGGACTATTAATGAAATATTCAGAACACAAAAAGGGCAAAGGTTACACCGGTTCTAAGTGTTATATGGGTAGGAAAAGAATTAATTTTATGTATTGGGTATAATTGTGGGTATTGGTTTGAGTATAGATAGGTATCAGTGCTTCCGGGTATGCCTAAATGTAATTTATTGCGAAACGTAAGCGTTTTACGTAGCCAACAAAAATAAAATAGGAAAAATTATAAATTATACTCTTAATAATTATATAACACTTACTTGACGTGAACTTTTATTTGTTTGGTGTCCGTTTACGTTGAATGATGATTTTTAGTTTACGCGACTTAACTGTACGATAATAATTAAAAGCGAACGCGTAAAACTCTAAAAATAAATGATGGTAATAATAGAGTCGGGAAATGACCTGGAATAACGGATTGTTACAATCCCCCATTCCCCGAATTTTTATAGATAACATCTTTATAAATAACAAAAATAAAACGAAATCGAGAACAAGGCCAGAGATACCCTATTGCTGATCGTATAGATCAATAATGTCCACCGCCTTATTTCCAGCGTGCTCACACTTTTTCTGCTTTTCCTCCTCGACTAATCTCCAAGAGATTCCAATCAACTCTTCGATTTCTTTAACCTGCTCCATATTGACGTTGCATCTATCACCATCTGAAACCTCGTTGCACTTCCCAAACTAAAACACTCCATCATTATAACTTTCTACCTCATGGTATTCTTTATACGCGTCCAAACCCCCTTTTATCTTCTCTTGACCCTCCTTTGACTGTCTTTCGATCAACCTCATTGACTTTATTCACACTTCTCTTACCTATCTTCTTTTTCAACTCCTTATTTTCGTCATTTGGTAACCCTGTGTTAAAATTCAACTCATTCTTACCCCCTTCAAAAAATGACTCTTCATTGTCCTTCCTCTTCTTCGTCATTATTTTACCACCACTCCCTACGGATCTAGATGGGGATACTTCTCGTTTTCCTCTCCTAACCTTCGAATTATCCAAACCACGAGCATTAATCAGATCTTTCTCCATAAAATCACCTTCTGTGTCTGCTAAAGTACCTGAATTATTTCCAATGACATCTTTATTCACCCCGCTTCTATAACTAACACCCTTATTATTTTTTTGGCCCACTGTACCCGAATTATAACCATTTTTATCAGGCCCAACTTCATTGACAAAATCCACACTTAGCCCATTATCAAACCCAAGCCCTTTAACAAAGTTAATACCGATTGACCCACTACCTGCTCCCTTATTCCCATCATCCATCCCAGAACTTGACCCTTTTTCACATTCATTAAACCTAGGACTACGAGATACACCTGGCACCCCATTCTTATTATTGTCTCCTTCGTACATAGCATTATTTTTCTCATTACCTTCCTCACACACTACTTTTGAAAACACAACCGCCTCACCCTTGTAATTCTCACTATCATCCTCAAAAGTCTCACCCACTTTTGTTTCTCGCGAAAGCCTTGACTGTTCATCTTCCCCGCCATTCCGACCACCGGATTCCTCATGGCATCCACCTCCTTCCTCCTTGAATTCACCTTGCTCATCATCATCACTGGATTCCCCCTCGTCACTCTCCTCATCAACCCCCTTCCTGATCATCGACTAGCATGTCGTTAACATTATCCTTGTTACTACCTTCCCCTTTTTCATGTTCCTCCATGCGTCTATCACCCACGTCCATGATGCCCATAATAACAATGTCCCTTATTTCCTCCACAACACTTACTTTATAGGTTTTTTCTTTGATCTTTACGTGCAATTCCTCTCTGATTAGATCTATATTACACGTGTGAATCTACACCCTCCCATACAAGTTGATTTGGTTACCTTCTAATCTAAAATTATGGACCCAACACTTTACCATGTATTGCCGCTATCCTATTGAAAGTGTTTTCGCACCACCCGGAGATTGAAACACCAAGAATGTTTATCCAAGTCACCCTTCCTGCCACCCAGCCATAATCATCCCCTCTCCTTAACTTATGAATCCATCTCCTCAGACCATGATCATTATCATTTAAAACATTACTCGTCGTTCTTTCGCTATCCAACACCACCATGAACTCAAGCCCCCCTAGCAATTTCACTTCTTCTTTCTCGAAACCTTGTTCCTTGCATAACACTGACAACTTCGAGAGAAAACACATAGCTTTCACCTCCCCCACTACGCTTCTTACAAGAACCTCCCTATTGATATCCTTTTCTTCTAACTCTATTGTTCTCCCCACGTCCCTGTTGTTACCCTTATTGTTTGCTGTCAAATTCTCCTTATCACCATTTACCACATCTACATATCTCCTACTGCCATTACTATACCTATTTCCATCATTACTGTACCAGCCATCCTTATATGCTTCGTTGAATTTTTTCTCGTTATTCACATTGCACCCTTTAGCCCCTCCACCATTGTGATTTTCTCCATTCCCATTGTTTCTCCTGTCGTAAGCTACATAAACTCTCAGCCATGCCTCCCCTATCTTGATCTTTTGGAGCTGCCCCAACAAAACCTCAACGTTCCTTAACTTAGGTCCTGCTGGCGACTGGCTAACCTTTTCCAAAAGAGGTGAAGCCGACGTCCCAGATCTATTTGTCAAACCTTTTACCAATATCCGTGCTTGGAAAGGTCAACTTTTTTTGGATTTGGCTAAAATTCCGTATAAAACGTTTTAGTTGGTCTATTATTTCATTACGTTGTGTTGCTCATGTTATAAATTTATTCGTGCAAGCGGCATTAAAAATATGTGATAGTTTAAAGATGAAATTTAGGGGTTTATTAGTAACTATATATAGTTCGAGTAACGAACGACAAATGAAGATAGACGTTTTTCGTTAACAATGTGGTGAAAGAACACCTAGGACCTTACTATGTTAATAATTACTAGGTTGGAATTCTACTTGCATGATGTTTGACAAATATATTACGACACGTGAGGACTTTAAACGCTTTTAATGAAACACTTGTTATAGAAATAACGTCCGTTTCGATAAGCGACAAGATGTGATTTACTTAAATGATTTATCTATTTTTTTTTCATGTTTTTAAGTGGCAACAACTATATTAGTCGGTGTTATTACCAACTAGATTCATTAGTTTTAAATCAAATTTATGCTATGACGGAAAAATTAGACGAATTAAAAACCTCACATAGTCAAATGTTTAGAAAAATGGTTAAAGTTATAAAAAAGAAATTTGTAAAATATTTTGCTAATTTACCTTTGGTTTTTATTTCGTTATTCTTCTTGTTCGCTACGTACTTAAGCCATGTTTAAATTTGGAGGCGTAGAACTTTTAATAACAAGAATAATTGAACAATTTAAACTTTCCTTTGGGTTAGACGCTTTGACAACGATTACCGACAATACCACCAACTATTTAACTCCCAAAATTTTTATAGTTAACGATAACTTTAAAAATTATTTGGAATTTATGCAACAAATTTGGTCAATACAAAACACCAATTGTTGATCAAATGCGGGGCCGGATCGTCCCGAAATGACAGTGACATTAATATAAAACCTTTATAATAGTTTATTTGAAGACCGCTAAAAGCAGTCAACGAACATCAAGGCCAGCAAGCGAGTTGGGACAATATATACGGCTACAAACTTTTTAATAACTTAAGGCCGAAGAGTTTACAAACTTTGACATTTTGGCTTGGTGGAAAGAAAGGGAAATCCAATTCCAATTTTTATCGCTATGGCTCGTGACTTATTAAACGATCAAGCTTCTATGACCGGTTAAGCTTCAATTTGTAGGCCTTTTCTTATTTGCGGTTAGAATTCGTAGATGTTCGGATAGAGTAAAGAAGGTCAAGACTAACACCCGAATCCCGTTGGAAGTATGTGTATTGTTTGAAAGATTATTTGGACGGAAGTAGATAGGGTACAAATTGAAACATCGTTGGAAGGTCCAAATTAGAAGACGTTGACGATTCCTATAGCAAGAGAAGAGTTGAATTGGATATCACCTCCCGAAGACCGAATTAGTATGAAGGTGAGTTTGAAGGACTTAGATATTGAAAAACGTATATGTAGAAGAGTTTTTGGAGATTTAATGATTGAGTATAACGGGTGATGGCAATGCCGAAGCTCGACATACTTGACTACTTGAGTACACTAATATGTTTTCGGGTGATGGTCATGCCGAAGCTCGAAATGTATTAGTATTTATATATTTTTAGTTGTATAATTGTATTGTTTAAATAAAAGTTATGATTGTATTTTTTTAGTATGTTTCCGGTGCAAATAAAAAATTTATGATCCCCCCCCCCCCCCCCCTGTATCTTCTGCTCTAGTATGTTTCCCGATGTATTGGTTTAATTAAAACTGTTTGATAATTACAAGTTTATTAAATAAATGTTCGAAGTTTTAATTCGAAAAAAACCGAAACGAACCGCGTATAAAAAACCGATTTCGAACATTTATAACCGAATAAAACGAACGGTTTTTTTTTTTTTAAAAAAAACGATTCCGACAAGTTATAACCGAAAAAATACCGATTACCGAACATTTATAACCGAAAAAAAACGATTTCAAAAAAATACGCTAAAACGAAAACCGGTTATTAGAAAAACCGGTTTTTTTAAAACCGGTTTTCTAATAACCGAAAACCGGTTTTAACCGATTTATTTGCATCACTACTTATTCCCATCATCCATCCCAGAACTTGACCCTTTTTCACATTCATTAAACCTAGGACTACGAGATACATCTGGCACCCCATTCTTATTATTGTCTCCTTCGTACATAGCATTATTTTTCTCATTACCTTCCTCACACACTACTTTTGAAAACACAACCGCCTCACCCTTGTAATTCTCACTATCGTCCTCAAAAGTCTCACCCACTTTTGTTTCTCGCGAAAGCCTTGACTGTTCATCTTCCTCGCCATTCCGACCACCGGATTCCTCATGGCATCCACCTCCTTCCTCCTTGAATTCACCTTGCTCATCATCATCACTGGATTCCCCCTCGTCACTCTTCTCATCAACCCCCCTCCTGATCATCGACTAGCATGTTGTTAACATTATCCTTGTTACTACCTTCCCCCTTTTCATGTTCCTCCATGTGTCTATCGCCCACGTCCATGATGCCCGTAATGACAATGTCTCTTATTTCCTCCACAACACTTACTTTATGGGTTTTTTCTTTGATCTTTACGTGCAATTCCTCTCTGATTAGATCTATGTTACACGTGTGAATCTACACCCTCCCATACAAGTTGATTTGGTTACCTTCTAATCTAAAATTATGGACCCAACACTTTACCATGTATTGCCGCTATCCTATTGAAAGTGTTTTTGCACCACCCGGAGATTGAAACACCAAGAATGTTTATCCAAGTCACCCTTCCTGCCACCCAACCATAATCATCCCCTCTCCTTAACTTATGAATCCATTTCCTCAAACCATGATCATTATCATTTAAAACATTACTCGTCATTCTTTCGATATCCAACACCACCATGAACTCAAGCCCTCATAGCAACTTCACTTCTTCTTTCTCGAAACCTTGTTCCTTGCATAACACTAACAACTTTCGACGGAGGAAGAAAGAAGAAAGGAAAGAGAAAGGAAAGAAAGAAAGAAAAGAAGAAAGAAAGGGAAGAAGAGGAGAGAACAAGAAGAGAAAGAAAGAAAGAAGAAAGGCGAGAAAACGAAAGGAAAAGAGGGAGAAGAAAGAATCGGAGAGAAGAGGAGGAAAGAAACGGAAAACCCTGGCTTTCACCCCCCCCCCCCCACTACGCTTCTTACAAGAACCTCCCTATTGATATCCTTTTCTTCTAACTCTATTGTTCTCCCCACTTCCCTGTTGTTACCATTATTGTTTGCTGTCAAATTCTCCTTATCACCATTTACCACATCTACTCTATCTCCTTTACCATTTTTCTGACTATTTCCAATTCATTTTCTTGTACCAGCCATCCTTATATGCTTCGTTGAATTTTTTCTCGTTATTCACATTGCACCCTTTAGCCCCTCCACCATTGTGATTTTCTCCATTCCCATTGTTTCTCCTGTCGTAAGCTACATAAACTCTCAGCCATGCCTCCCCTATCTTGATCTTTTGGAGCTGCCCCAACAAAACCTCAACGTTCCTTAACTTAGGTCCTGCTGGCGACTGGCTAACCTTTTCCAAAAGAGGTGAAGCCGACGTCCCAGATCTATTTGTCAAACCTTTTACCAATATCCGTGCTTGGAAAGGTCAACTTTTCTATATTCAAAACACTGTTGTTCCTTCTGAATACCCTGCGCTCGTTGATGAGGCAAACATGGGTGATAGAAAATCCTTCAAGGACCCCCTTCCTTACAATGTTCGAAGGGACCCCTTGTATCATCGTTTAGCTCGTCACCCTAATATAAAAAAAACACTTTTTATGCTTTAATTAATTTTTTTTGCTAAACATCTATGTAATTATTTATATATTTTTTAAATAAATGGTGTAATTTAGGTTATTCGGGTCAACCCGAAAACTGAACCGAATTCAAATTCGATTTTCGATTCGGTTCAGTTGAATTTTAGTTCGGTTTGGTTCGGTCTTTGGGTTGACGAAAAAAAAATTAACCGAACAACCCGATAACCGAACTGATGAACACCCCTACCTACATTAACCTTTTATTTTTAATTGATCTTTCGATGAACCAAACTCATCCCAAATTCGTCATTGGCCCATCATTCGGATAAGGCCCCATGAAACTGATCCACAAAAGCCTTGCTGACTTAAACATCCGAATTTGGGTCCGAAATAGAAAACCCGACCCAGATGAAATATAATACTATCACGTGTCGTTTGGTTCATTAATTTGAAATTCCGGAATTTTAAATTATAGAAAATTTAATTTCTTGAGAATTTAAAATTCCGGAATTTAAAATGCCTACTAATGTTTGGTTGACAGAATTTTATAATTTTTGAAATCTGTCATTTTGTTTATTATTGCAATTTTTTAAGGAGGGACGGATAGAGGTGTCAAAAAACCCGACCCGACCCCGATTAAGCCTATTCGGGTCAGGTTACGCGGGTAAAAGAAAATTATTCGGGTCAACCCGAGTAACCCGAATACTAAATAGGGTCGGGTATCGGGTTGAAATTTTTGGTAACTCGGTTTCGGGTCAACCCGAGTTGACCCGAACCCGTACGGACCCGACCCGAGTTGACCCGAACCGAGTTGACCCGACCAGAATTGACACGAACCCTACTAACCCGAATTCAAATAGGTCGGTTTCGGGTATGAAATTTGTAACCTTGACTCGACCCGAATGTGACCAACCCGACCCGACTAAAGTGATGGATATCTTTTGATTTAAAAAAAATAAACCAAGAAAAATAGAAAAAAAACAACCAGAAAAAAAGTAAAAAAGTTTATAATTTTTTTTCCAATAAATGAAAATTTCACTTTTTGAAGCAATTTTAATTTCCTCTGTGTATTTTAAATTCCCACTTATGTCCAAACACAATATTTGAGGGAACTTCCGATATACCCCATCCAAACGGCGCCTCAGTTAGAATCAGTCAAATTCACATCTAACCGATCACCACACCAAGGTACGTTGTTCATCAGAATTTATAAACAGTTTCAATGAATTTCAGAAATAATTGACTGATTCATTTTTTTGTGTTTATAATTATCAACAATTTTGCTTAAAAACTACTTTAATTTGAGATCTTAGTTAATTGTTAATTTCTCTAAGTTGTTATGGGATGAAATTTTAGATATGTTATGATGGTGTTTGGAATGTGAACCCTATGTGTACATGATAGATGTTTATAAATTAAGAGGTATATTCTAATGAATGTGTCTCGCTAGACTAAATGCCGCATAACAGCTCGCTTAACTGCAGATGAAATAGAGAGCTCTGATAGTGATCGTCACACATGGCAATGAATACTAAGCACTCAGGTCATCCTTAATGCGAGTTACTCTAACATTCAAGCTATTCGAATTTATATATGTTGAGACTAGCACAAGGTTTAGATAAAATAAAAACGTGTTTGTAACGATTACTGGCACGAGTTTTTTTTCCATAAAAACTAGGAACTGGTACATACTTGGTAACATCCTCATCGACTCATTGTGTTACACGTGTTATTGAAAAAGAAGAAAAGTTCAAAGGAACAAAAGTACAAAATAGTACTAGTACAACACAATCTGCTGGTAATCAAATCTGTAGCTTCTCTGAAGTTACTAATAATACCATCTCCATTTGATTGTACTAGTGTACACTCGTTCCACCAAAACTCAAACACCACAACTCTTGTTGTCGAATCATTCATCGTTGAAGTAGTCCTCATAGTTGAAGTAGTCATCATGGTCGAAGTAGTCACCTCGATTATGAATATCTGGCATCTGAAAGCTATCATGACTTGTTACTTGTTCCTGTGCATTGTATTTGTCGCCCTACAAGTTAAGGAAGATAACATACATTATGAATTAGTTTATCAGATGTGGTCTAGCACTCTATGTTATGTAGATCATAATATGTAGCACTTATGTACATACCGTATGGTGTTTGGAGTTTCAGAAGAACTATCGAAATATGCTATCTCGTTAACTGGAGCTCCAACACGATCTGACATGACCTCATCTCCAGTATGATTTAGTCCTGTTAACTGAGCATCATCATGTTGATTCCCGATTACATTAAAATCTCGCCCTAGCTGTCTTTCATCGGTATCGTGTATCAGATTTGCATTTTCCGTAGGAATCCCAGATGATGTGGGACTGATTAAAGTTTTTGCAAATTCAGCAATGTCTAGTGTTTCATTAGCTTGAGTTCCAGCAAGATTTGGAATGACTTGATCTTCAGTATATATTGGTCCTGTATACTGAACATCATCATACTGATTTTCCAGTGCATCAGAGTCTCTCCCGGGCTGCCTTTCATCGGTATTGTGTATCGCATGAGCATTTTCAGTAGGTTCCAGCCCTGTAGGGATCTCAGATACCGTGGGGTTGATCCGAGTTTTATAAGAACTGTTAAAGCCAAAGCCAGAACTTGTAAGTTGTTCTGGTACCGGTTCATGCCTACAAATGAACGAAATAGATATAAATGTAGCTGAAAAAATGTGGTCTATCTTATTTAGGTCTAATGGTTAGGCCATAACTTTACATACAATGTGGTGTTCGGCACGATCTGAGGTGCTCTAAGTTTGATTAGAGAAGAACTAGCCAGGTTTGGTGTCGTGTTAGCTGGAGCTCCACCACAATATGGCATGTGAAAGCTATCGGAACTCGTACCCAGTACCGGTTCACCGCTATAAATCAACGAAAAAGTGTTGGATGAGCTTCAAAAATGTTGTCCATCTTATGGAGATCATAATAGGAAGGCCATAAGTTTACATACCTTGTCATAACCAAATGATTGTTTAGCCCATCATAGATTACGAGCCGCGGAATGGTGTTCAGCTTGATCTCAGGGTTGAATAGAGAAGAACTAGCCATGTTTGGTGTCGTGTTAGCTGGAGCTCCATCATGATATGGCATGTGAAAGCTATCGGAACTCGTACCCAGTACTGGTTCACTATTATAAATCGACAAAAAAGTGTTAAATGAGCTTCAAATATGTTGTCCATCGTATGAATAGGAAGACCATAAGTTTACATACCTTGTCATAACCAAATGATTGTTTAGCCAATCATAGATTACGGGCCGTGGAATGGTGTTTAGCATGATTTCAGGGTTGACTAGAGAAGAACTGTTAGCCCTAAAATATTGAGTCGAACATGAAGTTCGTTCATTATGTATTTAAGTCTCGGTCAATCAATTAGTTAACGTTGTAATAGGAAAGTATCGGGAATCGGGCTCGATAGTTAATCTAATATTGTATATGTTTCGGGTTTAATCCCAAGCAAAACCCGAGCCCGGGTCCTAGTCAAATATCCCGGACGTCACTTAATGTGTCGGGGTATATAAGTAACTTTTCCTCTTTGGAAAAGTTAGTTGATTTCATTTATAATATTTCACTTTTCTATATTCTCTCTCAACTCTCTCTCTTCTTTCTCTCTCTAGAAATCAACTCTCTTTCTCTTTACTTGATCGATTCGTGGTTGTTATATGAAGTGGAAGTGTTAATCGGGATCCTACAATTGGTATCAGAGCTTCAAGGGTGGATTCGTGTTTGATTTGTGGTTCAAAATCATCAAAATTCGTGGGTTGTTTTTGTTTTTTTTGTTCGAAAAAAAATAGCAAGAAAAATCAAGATTTGATCTTTGTTTGTGGTTAAAAGTGTTAAAGATTTGTACTTTCGGGCTTAGATCTATCCCTTGCATCATTACTAGGTGGTTTTAACATCATTTCGTACTAGGTGGTTTTGTTTTTTTTAACATCATTTCGTAGCTTTCAAGAAAGTTTGAAGATTTTTTCTTGGCTGCGTTTTGTCTAACTGAAAGGGTGTTCTTCATTGCGTTTTGGTCATTGCGTTTTGCTCTCACTGCGTTTTGGTCATTGCGTTTTGCTTTCATTGCGTTTTGGTCATTGCGTTTTGCTCTTCATTGCGTTTTGGTCATTGCGTTTTGCTCTCATTGCGTTTTGGTCATTGCGTTTTGCCTACTGAAGACCCTTTATCAAAGTAAATCTCAACGTTATGCTGCCCAAATCGCAACAAATCTTGCGTTTTGCCTAGAAGATCTTGCGTTTTGTTCATTGCGTTTTGTCTCAAGGTTGCGTTTTGTTCATTGCATTTTGTCTCACAGGCTTGCGTTTTGCCTCCATTGCGTTTTATCTCAGGTTGTGTTTTTGCTTTTGCGTCCCCTTTTGCAGGACGCTTGTGTTTTGTCTCAAGGTTGCGTTTTGATCATTGCGTTTTGTCTCAAGGTTGCGTTTTGTCTCACTGCGTTTTGACTAAAGACATTGCGTTTTATCCATTGAAAACCCTTGTTTTGAAAACCTAATTTCCCGGAATTTGACTAAAGATCATTCAACAAAACACCATATAACATTGTTCTAAAACATAACATTAATAATTGTATTAATAGACTCAGAGCATCAGGTGGTATTTGTTCTCCGAATTTTGGGAGAATTCTTTATCTTTGTCTGACCATAACAAAACATCAAATAAACAACACAAAGGACTTAAAAGGACTAATCATTCAACAAACAAACACTAAACATCAATCTAATTATTTCAATTCAGGGTTTATTATTGATTTTGTAAATAATTCACGTTATTCATTATCGGTTTTAAATCTATAGACGTGTAAAAGTAAAATCCTGGAACGTGAATTGCATACAAGACCACAATTCAATCACCTCATATCACTTAAAGATCCATCAACTATCAATTCATAATTCATAACCATTCATTCATATGTTATCCAGTCATAAATCCTCAAAGATAGTCAAATGACAACTATATAATGGAGTGGTCAAAAGTATCGTCATCTATCACCATTGCTTGGCCAGCGAAATATTCACACTATGGAGATACACGTTTTCTACGGGTACATTGACAGAAACCAAATGGTCGTGGGACTGAGAAAAAAAGAACTACTATCAGGTCCCTATGTTGCACATTACTGTACTAGTTCAAGTTGTTGATGCAACGGAATTGGTAATCCTGCAATACAACAACATACAACAATTGAAACAGTATTGAACATGACTCCAGAGAACAAAGAACACTTTCTGTCTGAAAAAGAAGCAATTTTCTTGCTTTTAACTGGTATTGGAGATGATATCTATTGTTAGGATTATGAAAAAGACTCGGTCACCCCCGTGTATCGTTTAGTATAACATAGCTCGTAGTTAGAAAGTAAGCGTATGGCTTTCGGTATTGGGCCGGGTCTTTTACCCAAGTGTAAGTGATAAGTACTTAATTACACATATCTTTTACCTCTGAAAACGAGCTTAAATGACCAAAAACAGACAAAAACTGCCAAATTGAAATTGGGACTTCACCTGCAATAAAGGATAACTTAAGGCCAATTAATAATCAGGCAGTAATCTGGATAGCATACACTTTGAAAAACACTTGTGTCCGTAGTAAAACAATCATGTCTAAAATTCATGGTTTCAAATATAGGTATTCACGATCTCAAATCATGTAGTAAACAAATCAAGCTTTAGTAAAAATAGTCATGTAACGCTTATGTAGTAGAAATCAATAAGTTCTCTTAGTAAAACGAGCATGTATTCCCCTCGCGGGTTTATAAAACATTGAAAAGATTGAAATGCGAGACTATGAACTCACAAAGTATTGAAAGGTAATTGTATTGTAGTAAAATATACAAGTTTGTAAACGAGCATGTATTCCCCTCGCGGGTTTATAAAACATTGAAAAGATTGAAATGCGAGACTATGAACTCACCTTGATGATGAAGAACGATTGACAGAAGTGCACATTTTAAGCACAACACAAACGGAAAATGGAACAGCTCGACCGGGAAGTTACGGTTCATCTTATCGGTTAAATCCCACTAGTAGAATGATGGTCAACACGACACGTTGATAAAGGAGTTGGATTCAAGTTGTAAGGGTTTGGTGATTGGTTAAATAAAATAAATCGGAAAGCAAACGCAGAGTGTGTAATATATTCCGTATATATTCCATGAAAGATAACAATTATTATTTCATACGTTGAATTAATAATAAAAAACAAACAAACAAAAGAATATGTCACAACTTATATATTTACACGTATTATTTAATGAAAATACAGAAATTTTATCGTTAAACTATTATATCGACTCGTTTTTCGAAATTCGCTTTACTAAATAAATAAAACGTTCTTGCATAAAAAGTAAAACTACTCGTTTTAAAGCCCACAAATACCTCTATGAATAATGTAATCGATGTTTCTAAGTTTTTATAAAAACTATGGACTCTTAATTTTCTAGGTTGCGAATTGATAAATAATATTTTTATAAATTTAATATTTCGTTTTCCTCGACGGGTTTTGTTAAAACGTTGTCTCATTCGTAAAGTATATTTTACGTTTATTTACGTGGTTATAGTATTATGCTAATAAAATAATCTTAAAAACTATATAACTTTGTTCATTTATCGGTTTTTAATATAAGAAAAAGGTTTTAAATGAAAATACTAGGTATATAAGTTTTTTTATAAATTTTCAGATATACCTTTGCCGTTTTTATAACGTTTTCCCTATATAAAATTTCAATGTTTTACTCTTTTCTATCAATTATATATCAAAAGTATTTTAAGTGATCCATTAATTAATAACTTGTCAATTTACATACATGATAAATATAATTAAAACCAAACGCACCCTTATGGGCTTTTAACTACTAAACCAAACACCCCTAAGGGCTGTTAACTGTAAAAACAAACACCCCTTGGCAGCTTTACATAGCAAACTAGAACACCCTCAGGTGGGCTGTTTTACACTAGACAAAGCACCTATGTTGGGTTGTAATTCGCAGAAACAACACTCCCGAAAGGCTTGCCAAAACTCACAAACAAACACACCCTTAAAAGAAATAAAACTTAATAAGTAAAAGCAAAAATTTATTTTATATTTACCATCCAAAGGTGGTGTTTGGGTTTCGGTTGGCGCGCTAATTGCGCGGCTGTGACGGGTGGCAGGCGTCTGGCGGCAGCAGAATGGTGGCGGTGGTTGCGGGTGTTGAGTGGTAGAGAAAAAGCTTTATCGATGATGAAGTCAAACATCATTTGTAAATAAGAATTTTAGTTCAAGTTTATACTTTGGTTTTCTAAAACAAAATTTTTCTATTTGCAAAAATAATGTGTTAATAGTAAAAATGTACTCTAAAAAAATAATAAATAAAGGATGTATATTTAGGGTTGGTATCATAATAAGTACACGAGCTCTTGTCGGAGGCGTGGCCGATGTGTCGTCGAAAGAAAAGTGATACCGGTTCCTAGCCTAATAATGTAAATAGTAATAATAATGTTGCAAGTTAGAAAATAAATAGTAAAAGTTTCCTTTTCTAAAACCAATGTATTCTTTTGAACTAACGTTTGCAAAAGTCTACAAGGCTTTTTCATCGGAAGTTCATGCGTCTCGATTATTATTCTCCGGATGGGGTGTCAAAAGCCTTAGCACTTACCCGATGACGGTGGGATGCTAGAGAAGAAAGTCATTTATGGGGCAAGTGAACCAACGATGTCTTAGCTAAGGAGGTTTTTGTTTGCTTTGAGTTGTGATCTTACTAAGTGATTAACATATTAGCCCAAAAGGCCCATGTGTAAAGCTTGGTCGGATTTCAACTATCTAAATATGTGGATTTAATGGTTAAATTAATTTGAGCACACACACTTAAATATATGATTTATGTCGGGAAGAGAAATTCACAAGTTGTAATTATAAGTAGTCTTAGCATCTTAGCTCGTACTTAACGGTGATCTTATTTTTAAGCTTAGCATGGGAAAAGTGAAAAATCGGGAATGACGAATTTATCTTTTAAGACACTTAATTGTGCTTTTTGTTCTATGATCCTTAAAGTTACCAATGTGGTAATGAAAACAATACATTATGTCAACACAAGAATAAGTTGTAGTTAGATAGTATATCAAGAAAAATCATAAAAAAAACTTCAAAAATGGGAATTCGGGTGTTTTATAACTTGTGATCTCTTAAGCTCTCTCAACAAAAATCTTTGCTACTTTTCAAAGGTTTAGTTTGGGGAAGTTTCGAGGTATTTGGTTATAAGGCATGTAATATTGCGTGAGGACACGCAATCGTTTAGTTTGGGGAATTTTGATAAGTGTAAAATACACATATCCGTTAACACCAAAAATGACCCTAAATGACCCAAAACAGACTAAAAATGGCAAAGATATGCTTGTTTTTGTGTTTTGTGTGTGCAGGTACGGATATATCAAAAATCACAAGAAAACCGTCAAAAACGGGCAAACACGGACACGAGGAACGGAAGAGCACAAAAGAAGCCAGAGATGCAAAGCCAAAAGCAGGAAAAGTCAAAAAGTCAAAGCTGTGGTCAACTCTTGGTCAATTCTCAGTCAACAAAAGTCAACCATAAAAAGACAAAAACCCACAATTACCATTTAAGTCCCTCAACTTTCCAAAAGTTACATAAATGGTCCCTAACCCTTAAATGGGCCTTAAACCCTTAAATACTCTACCCGGATCCAAAAGCCCATTACCCTTAGCCCATTTACCCTTTTTATATAACCACAAGGACCAATGTTGCCATTTTCCAAAGTCCTTTTACCTTTCACTTTTATAAACAACCACAGGGACTAAATTTGCCATTAGCCTAAAGCTCACACCCGTTTTTTACCCTTTCAGTTATAAAAAGAAAAAAATGGCGCCAAAACCATTTTACTGTTCATTCATCGTCCCGAGTTACCCACAGGTTAAAACAAAGGGCTTTTCAAAATTGAGGGTCAAGGACGACAATTCAAGTGAGGTACAATAAGATGACAGGGATAGTTATGTAATCTCAAGGGTTTTAATTGGTTCACTCAAGCAAAGAAGCCACGTCGAAGAGGGGAAAGCACAAGAGATTATGATTTTTACACTATAACCACTCAGAGATGTAACACAAAGTGTCACATCACGGATTGCCACGCTGGCAATCCGTGTGAGATGGAATTTGATCAAACGGCTCAAAATGACTCTCAAATGATTGATGGAATGATTGGCTGAGATTGAGAGGAGCGTATGATGCAAGCAAGGCCTAGAAGGATCTATGAGAGCCTATAAATAGAGCTCACTCTCACACACACACGGGGGGAGAATTTTTAAGTAGTTAGTTAGTTTTTAATTTTAGCTTAATTCTAATTTTTAGCTTATTTTCCTTTAAAAGCCTTTGTAATTTCCTTTCAAGTAATGTAAACCAGCTTTTATTAATGAAATACAGTTTCACTTTGTCATAAGTTCTTTTGTTAACTCTCATAAGCTCTTACTTTTCTCTAAATGATAAGCTAAAGATCATAAGCTACTGAATAAGCTCTTATTAGTCTATAAGCTAATAATAGAGTTAATTAGTTCTTTTAATCTACTTAAACCTAATAAATCAGTTTAAACACCTTATCTATTGGATTTTAAGCTTTGGAAGGGGATTCAATCATGGAAGGAATCCCAAGGACTTTTACTAGCTTATCCAATAGGATAAGCTAGAGCTTGTAGCTGATAATTGAGTTAATAGCTTCTGTTAAGCTGAAGCTTATTGTAAGTCTTTCATTTAATTCATTGATCTTTTAATTTCTAGTACTTTTCATTTATCTAGCTTAATAGTAGTTTACTTGCTTATTTGCTTATTTAAAGTGCTTATCTGTTTTCTAGTTGCTAATTTGAGTGCTATATTGCTATTTAATGCTTATTCATCATATGTTTTTAGTTTAATAGTTATAAATCATTAGTTTCTCATATTTTAAATAAGCCAGAGATGTTGATAAGCTCTTTTGAGCTCTTTTACCTTTGTTTGGCTAAGGTTGTAACACCTCCAAAATTAGGTCGCAGCGGAAAGGTAACAATGGGGTGTTACTTCAAAGTACAACAATCAAGATATAGGAAACGACCATAAATGGACGTTTAAGACAAGATTTCACTTGATGCCATAGCAAAATATCAGAGTTCATACATTAGGTCCCATAAGTTTTAAAAGTCATAAACCTTCTTAATTAAACAAAGCTTCATAATACCAAAAGATGACTTAAGTTTTTAAAGATAATAAAAGTTGCAATAAACTTTAGATAAAACACAGAATCCGTCTTCATTGATATCCGCCACGGCTCCCGTCCAATCTTCATACTCTAGGACCTGAAATTACATGCTAAAAGTCAACACAAAGGTTGAGTGAAATCATAGGTTTATCAGTAAAAAGGGTGGACCACAAGATCGAAGTAATAGTAGACTCTGAAACACATTCAGAAGTCCAAAACGTTTATTATTGCACTAAGCTCATGACACCGAAGCCTTAACTAGATTTGTGCCCCAATCAGAATATAGGATGCTTGCCAACAACCTAACATCTCTCAATGTTAAATGCACCCGATCAAACTAGTGACCCAAGTAAGGGTGGGGGTTGTTAGTCCCGATAGATCTATCCATAACACCAGCGCTCACTATAATAGCAATTAACGGTTCATGATAATAGGGACTTCACGGCAATAAGGTAACTTAGGCATTAATAATCAGGCAGTAATCTGGATAGCATACACTTTGAAAAACACTTGTGTCCAATAGTAAAACAAGCAATGTAATTCACCCCGTAGATTTTGTAAAACAGTTGTAGAAAAAGGGGGCTATGAACTCACCTTGAGTGAATGGAAATCAACAAGTATTCACGATAGAAAATGCGTCACGGAAATGACGGAATGCAACCTAATCCAATATAGGTCGTATAAGTACCAAGTACTTGAATCTAATCTTATAGTTGTTATCTCGTACTATCGTTCGGGCTATCATAATTAAAGAGGTCATGACATGACGTTCGAGGAGTTAGGACACTTTAAATCGTAAATCCAACAACTCGTCGAAACGCCATCCGAAGAGGCCTCATTATGAAACTCCCTAGTAATATAGTATTTTGATAACCACATAATATTCTATATAGCTCAATCACCAACTAATGGTTTTGGAAAAATTGTGTTTAACAAGTTAAAACGTTTATAATTATCGTTTTAGTAAAACTGGCGTAACTTTCGCGTTTTAAACCCGATTCTCGCGTTTCTTATGCCCATCTTTTCGTATCAAGACGAGTTATCATAAATTGACATTTTCGAATTTCGGACCTACTGGTGAACAGTAAAAATTACTGTTCACATCAGACCCTATGTATATTTTCATCGATTTAATTGTCGTAAAACCCGTAAACGTCGTATTTTATTCGTTATAGCTCCGTTTTTAATGATTCTTTCGAGGACGTTCTCGTATTTGAAAGTTCTATATTTTTAGGAGGTTTACAAAAATATAACTTTCTGTCATGAATAGTAACTTTTATAAAAATAGTTTTATAAAAGTATTATTTGTCGTAAACTCGCGAAATTCATAACTCGTTCGTTATTAATTGAAAAATTACGATTCTTATCATTTTGGAATCCTAAAAATGTGTATTATTTATTAAAAATATTAATACTTGCTGTTTATAAATTTTATAAAAATGTTTTTATAAAAATTTACTTACGACTTCGTTTATTAACGTATAACTCGTTTTTAACGTAACTTTTTCGTTATTAATCCGTTTAACAAGTTTCTTACTTTTTCGGAATCGTCGTGAATTGTATTATCTTATAAAAATATAAAATGGGTATGTTAAAATTCGAAATTTGGACAGCAAGTTAGGTTGAGTTTGTTAAGTCCATTTTTAACCTTTTCTTTATACTTTACCACTTTTGTATTTTACCACAAGTCTTATATATCATATATGTTATATATCATATATATATTGGAGTCCATGTGTCCATAATAGTCCTCATATGTCCAAGTTACCCATGTTAACAAATCCATTAACATACTTTAAAAACCATAACTTTACTTATGTAACCTTAATCTACTAGTTTTGTCCATAATCATTTTTATACATAACCAAGTGTGTAAATAACTTATGTGACTATTTTAACATGATATCATTAATATCATAAGATATATAAAAGTGTACATTATGATGAAAATAAATAAAAACTTCTTTTTACATGTTAATAATCCTAAATGGTGATTTAAGCTATAAAGAATAATCATATGCATAAAGTGGAAATTTTAAGAACATAAAGAGTTTAAATAGACCTTATGAGGTATGATGATGATGATGTACAAGTACTAAACCCTTGATTAGCCACAAAAACCAAGCTTGCACTTAGGAAACCCTAGCTTTCTTTTACTTGAGAAATACTTGGAAATGGTGATTCAATGCTTGCAAATGCCTTAGTATACCTTAGAATAGGTGTATATAGAAGTGTATGGATTGTAGAAAATTTTGTATGGATTGAGTAAGGTTGTTGGTTTGTGCCGTAGCATGTATGGAGCACAAAGAGGGTTTTTGTGAATTTTTATCTAAGTGTTGGTGAATGTTATGTGTTTAGTTGGCTAGTTTATGTTGTATGTATATAAGATGCATAATTGGTCAAGGAGACATAAGGGGTGTCCTAGGGATGGCCTTAGTCTTAGTCATGGGTCAAAGGATGGTAGGGATGGGGGGTATGGTGTGCCATAAAGAGGTATGGCATGAAATTGACCAAGTTGAAAGTTATCTCATTTTTCAAGTATATATTTGTACATGTTGCATTATTTTCGGCAAAAGTAAGCTATAAATGATATATTTATGTAATTTTTATGTATTGGGTATAAATGTGGGTATTTGTTGAAGCGTAGAAAAGTTTTTGTGGTTCCGGGAGTGCCTAAACGCAATTTATCGCGAAACGTATACACTTTACGTATCCGATAAAAATAAAATGAACAAAGTTAATTATTACTTTCCTAATAATAATATAATGATGTCTTGATGTAAACTTAAATTTGTTTGGCGCCCGTTTACGTTGATTGTTGATTTTTAGTTCACGCGATTTAACGTATCGATTAAAATTAAAAGCGAACGCGGTAAGAAAAAAAATATAGTGAATTTTAAAATAGCATTGCAAATGACCTGAACTACGAATGTTACAGTCCTTCCCCGTTAAATGAGCCTTGTCCTCAAGGCTCAAGTTGGGACATTTGACGAAGGTACGGGTTCGGAGAAAAGATGTGGATATTTCATCCGGAATTGGTCTTCTCGTTCCCAGGTATACTCAGCTCCTTGCCGAGAGTTCCAACGAACTTTGACTAATGGAATTCTTCTTCTCTTTATTTTTTTCTTTGCTTCTTTACATCTCGTTCACGATCTCAAGAGGTTCTTCAACCAAAACGAAGATTTTCATCCAACCTCAGATCTCCATCCAAGGGGCACTTGGAACATCTGGGCTCGCCAAACATTTCTTAAGGTTTGACACATAGCGAATACCATGGACACAGCTTAGCTCCTGGGGTAACTTCAGCCGATAAGCCACCGGTCCAACACACTCCACGATTTCAAATGGTCCCACATATCGTGGTGCTAGCTTTCTTTTCTTACCAAATCGCACCACTCCCTTCCATGGAGATACCTTAAGTAACACTCAGTCTCCAACTTGGAATTCAAGAGGTTTACGCCTCTTATCAGCAAGCTTTTCTGGCGACTCCTAGCCGTTTTCAATCTTTCCCTAATTTGAACAATCTTTTCTGTCGTTTCTTGCACAATTTCTGGTCCAATAAGCTGACTTTCTCTCACTTTTGTCCATATCACGGGGGATCTACATTTCCGCCCGTACAGAGCCTCGAATGATGCGCACTTAATGCTTGTGTGGTAACTATTATTATTGGAAAACTCAATCAATGGAAGATGAGTATCCCAACTGCCACCAAAATCCATAACGCAAGCTCGAAGCATATCCTCCAGCGTCTGAATAGTACGCTCACTCTGACCGTCGGTCTGAGGGTGGTAAGCCGTACTCATGTCTAGTCTCGTACCCAACGCTTCCTGAAAAGCTTGCCATAAGTGTGACGAGAATCGACCATCACGGTCTAAAATGATTGATACTGGCACACCATGTCTCGCTACAATCTCATTGGTATAAATCTTTGCTAACTTCTCCGTCTTGTAGTCTTCACGAATAGGTAAGAAGTGAGCTGACTTGGTCAATCTATCCACAACGACCCAAATCGTATCATGCCCACTGCTACTTTTAGGCAACTTTGTGACAAAGTCCATTGTTATCTTTTCCCATTTCCACTCAGGAATTTCTGGTTGCTAAAGAAATCCTGAGGGTTTCTGATGTTCGGCTTTAATCTTAGAACACGTAAGACATTTGCTAACGTACTCAGCAATGTCTCTCTTCATACCAGGCCACCAATACAAGTCTCTCAGATCATAGTACATCTTATCCGCACCCGGATGTACTGAATATCTAGAAGTATGAGCTTCATCCATGATCAATTTCCTTACACCACCAACTGATGGAATCCAGATACGATCAAAGAAGTAAATTTCACCATCATCTCGTTGCTCAAAGTGTCTTTCTAATCCTCTTAGCCATTCAGTTGGGGCTTTGAGATCCTTGGAAGCTTCGCTCCGCGCTTCCAAAATCTTAGTCTTAAGTCCAGAATGAATAGTAATACTCATAGCACGTACTCGTCTTGGCTTGAGTCTTTCTTTTCTGCTCAAGGCATCTGCCACCACGTTCGCCTTGCCCGGGTGGTATTTGATCTCACACTCGTAGTCACTGAGTAGCTCGATCCACCGCCTTTGGCGCATATTTAAATCTTTCTGGTCAAATATGTACTGGAGACTCTTGTGGTCAGTGTAGATAACACTTTTCATCCCATAAAGATAATGTCTCCAGATTTTAAAAGCGAACACCACCGCACCTAATTCCAGGTCATGGGTGGTATAATTTTTATCATGCTTCTTCAACTGTCTAGACGCATATGCTATCACTTTGCCCCGCTGCATCAGCACGCTCCCAAAACCATGTTTTGATGCATCACAATAGACCACAAAGTCGTCGGGTCTATCGGGGAGTGCTAACACAGGAGCATTGCATAGTTTCTCCTTCAGAATTTGGAAAGCTTCATCTTGCTTATCGCCCCACACATAAGCCTTATTCTTTTGAGTCAACAGGGTGAGGGGCTTGGCGATCTTGGAGAAATTCTTAATAAATCTCCGGTAGTAACCCGCCAATCCTAAAAATGAACGAATTTCAGTTGACGATTCAGGAGTCTTCCAGTTCTTGACAGACTCAACCTTGCTAGGATCCATATGGATACCGTCACGGTTGACCACATGTCCTAGGAACTGAACTTCTTTCAACCAAAATTCACACTTAGAAAATTTGGCGTATAACTTCTCCTTCTCGAGTAAGTCTAAAATCGTCTTCAGGTGGACTTCATGTTCTTCTTCTGACTTTGAGTAGATTAAGATGTCGTCAATGAACACAATTACGAATTTGTCCAAATACGGTTTGCAGACGCGGTTCATTAAGTCCATGAATATTGCTGGTGCGTTCGTCAGCCCAAATGGCATGACTGTGAACTCAAAGTGCCCGTATCGAGTTCTAAACGCGGTCTTCGGTATATCTTCCTCTCGGACTCTCAACTGATGATATCCCGAACGAAGATCGATCTTGGAGAAACAACACGCACCTTGTAATTGGTCAAACAAGTCATCAATTCTGGGGAGAGGGTAACGGTTCTTTATAGTCAACTTGTTTAGTTCCCTGTAGTCAATACACATTCTCATCGAACCGTCTTTCTTCTTGACAAAGAGCACGGGTGCTCCCCATGGTGAGTGACTTGGTCGAATAAAACCCTTCTCTTGAAGTTCTTTAAGCTGGTTCGACAATTCTAACATTTCTGAAGGGGCTAACCGGTATGGAGATCTAACAACTGGCGATGCGCCTGGAATCAGATCAATGCGAAATTCTATCTCTCGCACAAGAGGTAAACCTAACAGATCGTCTGGAAATACCTCAGGGAAGTCTCGGACAACACGTATGTCATCAAGCTTTTTCTCATCAGCCTTGATACATGCAAGTGAACGAAGATCCTTTTCCGGCCTCTCGCCTTGAACTTCAAGAATCTTGCCATTCGGAAGAGGAATACGGACAATCTTCTCATAACAATCGATGAGAGCTCGGTGGTATGCCAACCAATCCATTCCAATGATAACATCAAAACTTCCTAGCCGGGTTGGCAACAAGTCTATTTTGAACACGTGATTTAACAAGACTAAGGTGCAACTACGTAAAATGGTATTGGTGCTAACAACTTTTCCGTCTGCTAATTCGATTTCATAACTAGTATTTAAAGTGGCTGGGGCAATATCAATAAAATGTGTAAACGCAGAAGATACAAAACTCTTCTCAGCACCCGAATCAAAGAGAATACAAGCGTAGTGATCATTAAGAAGAAACGTACCCGTGACCACATTCGGATTCTGCTGAGTGAGTAAATAATGGAGAATGATATAAATAATCATAAATTAATCAGGATAGTCGATATTTATATAATTGATCGATAGAAATAGATATTGATATGTCAAAAGATAGACGTAAGAGATCGAATTTAAACCAAGTATTATATATATAAGATTATATATAATGCAATAATGACAATCGGAAAAGTAAGTAAGGATCAGAAAATACGCGCGCGTGGATATCAGATAGCGATGAAGGATTCTGTATTTAAAAATGAAAGAAAAGAAAACCTTTAAACTTTGTGGTTATAGACTAGGTTTTGAAAATGACCCATTTCCCTATAACATTAGCTCTGATACCATCTGTAACACCCCCAAAATCAGGTAGCAGCGGAATGGTAACAATGGGGTGCTACGTCAAAGTACAACAATCAAGATATAGGAAACGACCTTAAAGAAGGACTATTACAGATAATATAATCATATATCTATTCCATAGCAAAATATCAAATTCATCATTAGGTCCCATAAGTTTTTAAAAGTCATACACATTTCAAGTACATATTTAATTAAACAACAGCTTTATAATACCAAAAGATGACTTAAGTTTTTTAAAGATAATAAAAGTTTGCATTGAATATAGATAAACAAACGAGAATCCTTCTTCATTGATATCCGCCATCGGCTCCCCTCACAATCTTCATACAAACCCTAGGACGTGAAATTACATAGCTAAGAAGTCAACACAAAGTTGAGTGAAATCATAGGTTTTATCCCGGTAAAAAATGGTGACCACAGATCGACAGTAATAGTAAACACTGAACACATCGCAGAAATTCAGTAGTCCAAAACGTTTATTGTATTGCACTAAGAGCTAGAGTACCCCCGGAAGCCTTAACTAGATTTGTGCCCCAAATCTGAAATAAGATGCCTTGCCAACAACCTAACACCTCTTATGTTAATATGCACCTTGAATCAAACTAGTGACCCCAGGAAAGGTGGGGATTGTCAGTCCCGATAGAACTATCCACAACACTCGCAGCTACTACAATAACAATTAACGTCATGATAAATAGGGACTTCACGGCAATAAGGTAACTTAGCAATAATATTCAGGCAGTAATCTGGATAGCATACACTTTGTAAACACTTTGAAAACACTTAGAAAAACCACTTATGTTCCAATAGTAAAAACAAGCAAAGTAATTCACCCCGTATCTTTTTGTAAAACACTCATGTAGTAAAAGGGGGCTAGTGAACTCACCTCGTATGAATGGAAATCACAAGTATTCTACAATAGAAAAAATTCATCACAAGGAATCCTAAGGCAATCCTAATCCAAAACAGTGCCGTATAAGTACTATACAAATTGATCTTTATAGGGTACGTAATAGCTCATCATACTATCGTTCGTGCTATCATAATTTTAATAGGTCATTGTAAGTGTACGTATGAGGAGCAAGGACACTTTAAATCGTAAATCCAACAACTCGTCGATACGCCACCCCGAAGAGGCAGTGACGTATGAGGAGCTAGGACACTTTAAATCGTAAATCCAACAACTCGTCGATACGCCACCCCAAAGATGCCTCATTATAAAACTACATAGTAATATAGTACTTTGATTAACTAATACCACATATAATTCTATATAGCTACATCACCATCTAATCGTTTTAGTGAAATCATATTTATAAAGTAAAAACGTTTATAAGTATACTTTAGTAAAACTAACGTAACTTTCTCGTTTTTAATCCGTTTCTTTCGTTTCTTACGTCTACGCCTTCGTATTAAGACGAGTTATCAAAATATAACATTTTCAAAATTTGAGTTTTTCTGATGAATAGTGATTTTACTGTTCATAACAGTTATATATTTATTTTTATGGATTTAGTTATCGTAAATCTCGTAAATGTCGTAACTTATTCGTTTTAACTCCGTTTTTAGCGATTCTTTCGAGCACGTCTTCGTATTTAAAAGTTTTATCGATTTATTGATGTTTTAAAAATATAAGTTTCTGTGGTGAATAGTAATTTTTATAAAAATAGTTTTATAAAAGTATATATTTAACGTAAACTTGAAATCGTCGTATCTTTTTCGTTATAAATCGGTTTTTCGAGTTTCTTATCATTTTGGAATCGTCATGAGACGTACTATTTTTATAAAACATAAAATCCATGCTTTGGATTTCGAACCAAAACAGCCCCTTAATAATAATTAGGTTTTCATATATATAAACTTGTTTTATATACTTTTTCAACTTAATAAAATACCACAAGTTTTCCACAAGCCATTATACCATAATATATTTAACCACATAACACATGAATAAGTGTACAAAATTATAATCACAAGCAAAAATATGTTTTACATGTTTAAAAGCATCCTAATGGTGATTTCACTACATAGAACTTATATACACATAAAATGATAAATGTAAAGACATAAAGGGTTTTAGGTAACCTTATGGTGATGTAATATGATAACCAACACAATCTAAACCCTTGTTTAGATTATAAACCCAAGCTTGCAAGATCTTGAAACCCTAAACCCTAATCTTCTATTTTTCTTGCTTAACACTTGTAAAGACTTAACCAAGCCTTCAAATCTTCTTAGGACATCTTAGATATGTTGTAGGAATGTATGTAAATGTGTTAAATAAAATTTGGTATGGATTTGGTGTTGGTCTTGTGGTTGCCGTGAGCTAGAGAGGAGGGGGAAGAGAGATTTTGTGTGTTTTACACCTTGAAAGTGAGAAGTGTGTGTGTATTTCATTAGTATACCTTAAATCACCCTAATGACTAGTAAAGGACAAGATGAGGTTTTCAAGGAATGTATGGTCAATAGAATGGAAGGCCTCTACAAGTAAACATGTAAGTCTTTTGGTCGAAAGGATAGAAAGGTATGGCTGTCTTTATGAGGAGAGAAATTACAGTGACCTTATTATGGTTTATAAGTCCTATTTTCCCTAAAATGGTGATTCATCCCATGAAATTTCTGGAGAAATATCTAGCTAGCTAAAAGAAAGAGTATTATAGCTTGAAAAAAAAATGTAAAGTTATAATGTTATAGAGTTAAAGGTGTAAGTTGTTAAGATTTAATTTAGAAATTATAACTTGTAAATGAATAGGCTTGCTTATAATTCTTGTATATTATGAGGCATCCCATTTGATAAGTGGGGTAAAAGTTTTATAAACTTTACGATCTTTAAAACAAAAATAATAATTTGTTGCAGCGTACATTAATTATGGTGGTTCCGGGTCTAGCCTAAAAAAACGTACTTTTAAAAATCGCGAATGTAAACAATTTACCGTAACCATATATAATAAAATATAAAAATTGATTAATACATTTTCATAAAAATAATATATGCCTATCTTCACACATGATGAAAACTTTAAATTCGTTTGGTGTCCGTTTACGATAATTAGTTGATTTTAATTTACGCGATTTTACTATATAATAAGAATTAAAAGTAAACGCATACGAGAAAAAAATAATTAGTAAAATAGATGACGTCGTAAATGACCTGAAAATACGGAATGTTACATAAGTAGAAGATTAGAGTTTATGTTCTGATATATTTGACAAAATAAGTGAAGCCTAAGATTATAAATGTGATATGACATGCAATGTAACAACATTTAAACAAAGACATTGATATTTCAGGGGCAATTAAACATTTCAAAAGCTTCTTTAACTATTTTCTACAAAAGGACTTCTAGATATTGTACGCTCTAAAGATTCTTATTAACGGCTAGACGAGACTTATATTAGTTATTCATTTAGTTTAAAATTTTAAGATGTAAAGTACTTCCTGTTAAAAGTAACAAATTATTTTGTATTTTAAACTACAAGGACCAGTTGTGTCAACTTATTATTCTTGTTAACACTGACTGGGTAAATTTTGTTATGTTTTAGCATGTTTTGATATTACAGGGGTCGAAGTGGAATATTTTACTATATATACTCAAGTCCCCGACTCTAAAGTTTACTTCTTATTTTGTTTTGTTCTCCTACTTTTTCATTCTTTCTTAATTGTAATAGTGATCTTTTTCTCTTTGTTTACATCTTGTAATCGTGTGATTATCAAGCGCGTGAGTATTGAGTAACATCCGTGTTGGAGATTACTCTTTTCTTGTGTATTGTACTGTATTGAAGTCGTTTGAAGACTAGTTTACTATAGCTTTTAATAAAAATGGGTGGCTGTTTGAATTAAGAATTTGGTTGTTAAACTTTACATGGTATCAGAGCTCTCGGTTAGAGCTCTTGATTAGGGTTTAAAATGTATTAGGGGCTTTTCTGTTTTTGTGATACATCTTGAGTTCTTGTTGGAAGATCTTTCATAAATTGTTTGAAAATCTTGTTTTGCTTGGGGTAATCTTTTAAAATAGTTTTTTAAGGGTTTGATATTGAAAACCCTGATTGGTTTGGTTCTATTGGTAATCCAGCTGGTTAATTAGAATTTTTTGGAAATTGGGATTTGTTTCTTGGAAACCCTAATTTGTGATTTGAGGCTTTTATCTCTAGATTGAATTTTCAATTGGGGTCACAATTTGCTCTTGACTAAGTGAACCAAGGGAAATTATGAGTGTTTAGTCTTTCGCTATTTGTGTTCTTGGAGATTGGATACTCTATAACACCTCTCACGCCTTATCTTTATTCTATGCCATTTAATTTTCTGTTTAGACTGTTAGAGTATAGGTTGGGTCACCATTGAAAAGTTGTTGTGGTTTGGTATTGGTGGTTTGCTTGTGGTATGGTGTTTAGGTGGGTTATTTGTTTTTTTCTAGTCATTTTTTTGCTCTTTACCTACCACTTGAGTGGCAATGAATCATGAGAACTACAAGTTGACTAGTGGTTTCTTATTGATTATTTGGTTGACATCTTAGTCATTATATAAAGTACTACCAATTTAATTGCTACATACCATTTGCATTAACAATCTTAATCCAACTAAGTCATAGCCAAACTACTAAAAACTCAACTTGATTAATATAATTCTCATATAAATTCAACTAATTTTAATGACACCATGTCACTAGTATCACATCATGCTATGGAAATTTTCCGTTTAGTCGAATTATACTAAAAGAAAACCTTACATCAAAAACTTATCTAAAATTTTCAACTTCATACCTTACTTAAGCCTCTTTTTATTTAAATTTTGGAAATTACCTACCCTATTAACTTCTAAACTTAATGCATGAATTTCATTCTAGACATTTAACTTAAGGTTTCACACAACCGTAAATACCGTTAGAATCTTCTCATTCATCAAATTTCATCTCCTAGAACATCTAACTTGTTTTTAGTTCTCATTTTCCATTCTTTACTCATACTCATGTCGTATCGGATACACATAAACCCAATTATTTATTATTCGTTATTTATATAGAGAGGCGTCTCAACATATGTAAGTAAAGAATTATAAACTTAAAGTTCGACGATTTACAATCTCTTAATTTAAATAAAAGGCGTCCCTATTTATTTAAAAAATGATATTATAAATCATACTACTTTAGATATACAACACGCATACTCACCATAACTCACACTTGCCCATAGGGTTTGCGAATTTATCGTTCTTTTTTTCAGAAAGGAGAGTTAGTACAATACTAAGTTAGTTATTCGATTCCACAGTACTTACCCAGTAGGTAGTCTCTGCTAGCCTCGAATAATAATTAGTGATTTGATTACATAGTACATACCTAGAAGGTAGTCTCTGCCAGCCTCGAATCGACGCATCTATGGGCAGAACCCCACAGATTCCCACCTTGAAGGAAAACCCCCATGGAGAGACTCAAACTTGAGACCTCTCACATGTGGTAACAACCTCCCCAATGTCACCCTTGATGGCCAACTGAGCTAGCCTAATTGGTTGCAAATTAATCGTTCTTACACCACTCGAACTTATTGTTTTTACACCACTTAAACTTATCGTTCGTGAACTTATCGTTAATGGCATTTCATAATGCTTTTACCATTTTTTTACACAAATTAAACTTATCATTTGTGGCCTTTGTGATCTTAACTTTGGATTCAAGCTAGTACTATTTTTGCATTCTTATACCCTTTTTATCATTTACGTACTTTGATCAAGTAATTTTATTATTCGTATGCATTTGACCCTCAACAAGGGTACATACTTATACCACTATTTCATTCGCCTTCCATTTATATACGCATAGTTTTCTAAACGTCTCAACATTTTCTATATCAAGGTTTTCAACCTTTTTTGGGCCACCCTACAAATTCCTACGTATCACATGACTTTATTTGAGTTTTGATTCATCATAGTGCATTTTACATCTTTTATAATTTTTTACGCATCACACATTCACCATGTGTTTATATATATGTACATGAGCATATGTTGCTCATGTACTTCTACCACCCCTTACTTATCATACATTCCAAAATTTATGCTTAAATCAAGCATTTAATCCTCCCTACACCTTAATCATTTGATTTTTAAAACATATACTTTATCATACATTTTTGATCTATGCATTTACATAATCCATATATTTCTATGTATCATGTTACCAAACCCAATCACGTTTTACTTATAGTCTTATACATATAATAAACTACCAAAGACTTAATATCACATTCACTCACATCATCATTCTTAACACATTTCCGACATGTGTTAAAATATTCTTATTCACATTCAAGTCATATAGTCTGTGGATCAAATATCACATCATCCAATCTATTCATGTCTAAACATTATCATTATCTTACCCGCAAATACTAGTATACCTTATAGCTAAGGCTATAACTTTCCACATTATCATATACTTACGGCAACGCATATACATGTGGTTTAAGTTTAGGCAACTTATAGTGGAAACCTAATTCACTTAAACCGAAGCTCTGATACTAAGTTGAAACGCCCATTTTTCGACTCTAAATTTGACCAAAATATAAAAAAATGCGGAAACGACATTCTAAAGCAGACCTTCTGTTGCTTTTCAATAAACTGACAAAATTCTATAAATAATCAGACCTTTAAAGTAGTTTTAAATGAAAGTAGACTCAAATACCTTTAATATGACAGGTGGCACAACTTCTAACGACTTACGATTTAAAAGATATGATTCTAAAGCAGACCTTCCGTTGCTTTTCAATAAACTGACAAAATTCTATAAATAATCAGACCTTTAAAGTAGTTTTAAATGAAAGTAGACTCAAATACCTTTAATATGACAGGTGGCACAACTTCTAACACCTTACAAGCATTACCAATACTTCCAACCCGTGACCAATCCTAAGCCTTACCTACGCCTTACCATCTTCTCAAACGAACCTACAAAAATGATTAAGCAACTAAACTGTAAGCGAAACGCTTAGTAAGCAACCCGCAATATTAAGTTATCAAATATTTCATAATCAAAAGCATTACCTATACATTCAAGACTAATCCACTTAATTATTCACATAAATACTTGCATAAAAGGCACACTTCACACTTGACCACCTTAAACATGTACACACATCAATCTACGTAATCCATATCATATTATGATTAGTTCCAAGACCAAACTAATAACTTACCTTAGTTAGTCAACCTAACTAGTCTCAATACATTTTAAACACTTAACACATCAAATATGTGTTACACAAGTGATCATTCAATATCATAACATATTATAGCCATAGTTACTTACCTTGAATCCAAGCTAAAATTATTATCATCAAGCCACCATCCTCTTCTTTGCTTGTCTTCTAAGCCATAATCAACACAAATATATTATCACCTCTAATTTACATAACAAAGGCCCATCTTTATCCTTATATGATCATTTCATAATCGTAACCTAAAATTATCAATATAGCTAATTCCACCTAAATAAACTTAACCCATGATCTCAAACACTTTAATATATTGTTTAGAATCATAATTACCCACAACCCCCCAAATTGGGCACATGAACCATTGATGAGGTGTCATTTTATACACTTTTTCGGGGTTATTTAACCTCCTAAATCATGCAAATATACCCAAATTACTTGCTTACTCATTTCTTTTTTTGATTTTAGCATTTGAAAGGCATTTAGAGGAAATACACGTGACTTGGACTCAATTTGGAAACAAGATTACAACTCTACACGAAATTTAATCAATAATTGATTTACATGTCGTGAAGACGGTGTCACAATTTCTTGTGACGACTTCAAAGTACTGAAGGGACGACGTTAAAGAAGATTCTACGAGTGACGACGTCACAAATAACAAGCGACGACATCATGATTTTTTCACTATATATAGAACCCTTGTTTTTAACGATTTTATACTTAGTAACAACGTTTTTAGATGATTTTTAGGGTTTCTAACTTTATTGTACCCATCATAACTCTATGTTTTATTAAAGTGAAGTTCCTTATTCCCTTTAATCTTTCATTATGTTTATGTATTATTTGATTAATTGTTCTACGCTTTCAATTAATATGCTTGGCTAAATTTAATTTGTGTTTGCTTACGATTGCATGAAACCTAGCTGTTTATCTTGGATTATTGCTTCTTGTTATTGGTGTGCGCGTTAGGCTCTAGAAAACTAGCTTTGTAATTATAACACGAAGACGTCTAGGGAAACGAGTTAAATGATACTTATGGAAAATAGAAAGGGGGTTGAAT
Organism: Tanacetum coccineum; assembly: GCA_026074375.1. Classification (NCBI taxonomy): domain Eukaryota; kingdom Viridiplantae; phylum Streptophyta; class Magnoliopsida; order Asterales; family Asteraceae; genus Tanacetum; species Tanacetum coccineum. Next base: position 31,785 of record BQNB010025063.1, read on the forward strand.
AGTTTACAAGTTTATTTTACCTTTTAAAAGTTTGCTTTCAAAATACTTAGATTTGAGTTGTATGTTTAACCAATCAACAATATGAACCAACAATATAACCATCTAAACTAATGCTAAATAACAATGACAATAATATAAAGAGATAAAGAAAGAAACAATATAACCAAGACGCCAAGATTTTATAGTGGTTCGGCTACGAAGCACCTCTTCGCCTTACTCCACTCCCCGAGTATCCTACTCGAGATTTCACTATGTCAACAAGCTCCCATTAGGTAGAGAAAACCGTTTACATGTCGCTTATGTTGTTTTCCGACACTAAGCTAAATATCGACTCCTAATCTTAGCTAGAACCAATCTACCACTTCACAATCAATACATAATTACTAGATCTACACTATCGGAATTACACACAATCCGAATCACACAAATACATAAGATAATTACAATAGAGATTTGGTACTTAGAAGAAGAGAGGAGAGATCATTAGATAACAATTCGTTTCTTAGCGAATACGAATGTTCTTCTCTTGCACTTGATAGAGAGGAGAGATGAGAAGAAGAGATTCGATCACTTGAAACAAGATCAAAGAGTGTTAGTGATCAAGAGATTTAGAGAGAGAAAGAAGGTCATAGAGAGAGAAAGATATCTGAAAAATTCGTGCAAAGAGGAATGTTTTTCTGCCAGAAATAGTGCAGTATTTATAGACAAGATTTCCAACGGTCATCTAGGGGCGGTCCTGGTAGTCCCAAATATATCTGGGGGGCGCCAGGCCTATAAGGGGCCGCCCCTAGACTCTGCTCCTGTTTTTGTCTTTTTGTGGTGAAGGTTGTATCTGGTATGGAACCTTCCATTTTGGGTGGAAAATTTGAATTTGAAATTTAAGTTTTAAATAAAACTTTTCTTTTAATTAGAAAATATTTTGTATATGTATTTTTGTGAAAATACTTTTGTAAAAGTGTGATGGTTAAGAGAAATATATTTTCTTGATCACTAATCATGCTTTATGATTTGTCTGTCTATACCTTAAGTGATTACTAATCTTGGAAATGAATTTTGCGATTAATAATTTGTAAACATTTATTTTTATCGTAAATGTTTTCACATTTTGTTATTGTCAAAACGTTGAGAGGTCGAAAAATATAAATAACGTTTTTAGACATTATTTGTATTAACAATCTCTCCCTTTTTGATGATGAAAAAATATAAACTCATTTTGTATAAAATTAAAGGTTTCAAATTATTAATAAGTTTCATTCCATTTCTCCCCCTTTTTTGAATTCAAAAAGGATGATCGTCGAATTGTTATAGAAAGAAAGAAATCGACGATATCAAGACTCCCCCTTGAAGTGAGCTCCCCCTTGTTTGGGGCACCAAGGAATCGATCTTAAGAAAATTGTATGCTACAAAACAAAGTTAGTGGTACAAGTACAAGACAAATATCTAGCTAATGGCAATATCAAGATAAATATCGCAAAGTTAATCTCACTACTAACTAACTCATAAAGAGATTTCATACCAATAAGCTTATACAATTATCATAGATAGCAAGATTATGATAATACAAGAAAAGATGAGCATGTATAACATAACTATTAAATCTAGACTAGTTGATTCTTGATTCATAGGAGATGTCACAACCAAGTGATGAATTTATTGGGAGAAGTTGAGCGTTCTAGAGTGATCAATTATGGTGAGTTAGTTGTGATGGAAGAGGGGAATAAGGTTGAGGGTCCAATGACAAGGGATTTGAGACGATTAAGATCGTCTCTTAGTATATCAAATAGATCTCGGGTTTGCAAGCAACAATGACAAGACTCCGAATGAAAGTTTACTTGATCAAAAGTGGGTGGAGGTATATGTGGTGAAGTAAGAGATGAAGGATTTGTGGCTTCAATTGCTTGTTGGAGTTTAATGTCAAGAAGATTTGACAAGTGATGAAGTTCATTTAGATCATGTGCTATTTGGTTGTGAGTTTGATTTTGTGGAGGTAAAGGAGATGATAAAGAATTAGTGGTGACGGGAGAAGTAGGTGGAGGAGAAGATGGTGAAGGAGAAAGATTATGACTTTGTCTCCAAGGTTCGAGAATGGCTTTTTGATATTTTCGAGAGTAATCACGAGGGGATTTACTAGAGGAGGACATGAGAATTTTGAAGAAAAGTGTAAGATCTAGAATGGAAGAGGTGATTGAGATGGATAAGAATGATGTTCATATATTAAAGAATTTTGGGAAAGGCATTGTGTTGGAGGATAGATTCTAAGGAGTGTTTAGTTTAGAAAGGAAAGAATGGATGAACATAGAGGGAATAGGGTCAAAGTTGCAGAAAAAGAGGAGAGAGGAGAATTTTGTGGTTCCCCTGATTGACAAGTAGTCGAGTGACCACATGTCGGTATGTGACACTTGACCTTTGAACGGTATTTTTAAGATTTGACCAAATTCCTCGAGAGTGAGAGAGAATGACTTACTTTGTATGACAAAGTTGACCACAAAATGACCCTTGGAGTTATAGTCAAAAGTTAGTTGACTACAGAACTCGAGAACAAAACGAGGAACAATTTGTTCGTTTATGTTCAACAAACAATCAAAACCAATTGATTCAAATTTTGCACGAGTATGACTCATATTTTCAAATATTTTGACTTACAACCCTACCCTCATGAAAGTACTATTTTTCAAGAATTACAATTGTGTTTTGTAAGGGTTGATTAAATTCATTTGATATAAGTGGAATGTAGGTTCGGGTCTTTTGATGATCTAGTCCGGTAATTCAAGGCATTGTCACCTAAAATAAAACAACAAAAATCATATTTTAATTTCTTATACTTGTATTGATATTTTAAGTTTGTGCCTATATACGACAAATGTGGAGTAACGATTAACTCGACCTAAAAAATAAAATCCTAAGAGTTAACCCAAACGCTCCTTAATTTGATTTTGCTCATCCAAACAAGTCGAAAAATACATATGAATTATGTATCTCGAATTTTGTTCATGAGATCATTATGCATGTATTTGAAAATGTTTTTAAGTTGTATTAATAATGCATAACAACAATTTTATTATGTTCCTAACGTGAGTGATTTGAAAATAAAATTGGGGTTTTGGTTCGAAATTAACTTTTTGACAAACTTACTAGTGTATGCAAATCCTATGTCTAAGGGAAGCATATGAGTTAAACATTGCATCTTAGTAGTCCTAATTGTACATAATTGAAAGAAAAATGAAAAATTCCTAATTTTAATTTTTAGTGTTCATCATGAACCCCAGACTCAAAGAAAATAGATGAAATCACTTACAATTGATGACGTTAATGTTATTAGGAATGATTGTTTGTGTTGATTCTATATTTAATTTAAGTTTTGATGGTCAATTTTGAGTTTTTGGGTTGGTGTTTTCGTTTTCGTTACTGCTGCAAAGAGAAGGGTGTTTGGATTTTGAGTTTAGAAAATTTTGACTAAGTGTGGAAATTTTGTGTCTGCTGATGGCGGTCCCATATCGATAAGGGGGCCGCCCAAATATGCTTTGGGATCGCCTGGGATATGGGGGCCGCCTTCTGCGAGTGATTTTGGACTGAGTTTTGATAAAAAATTTACACAAAGGAGTGACGTTTTAATTTGCATTTTTCGAATTAAAAATGCTCAACGTACTTCGGATGAAGTATTTTAAGTTTTCATGACAAGGAATGGAACACGGACCAGAATCGAGACTAGAAAAAGGAGAAGCTGACTAATACAATTTATGGAATGTGTTCCATCATTCCTAAACCAAGACGTAGATAGTTAAACGATTTATGTTTAAGGGGTTTAGTTAGTATGTCGGCGATATTGTCGACGTACGATACTTTTTTGATTGAGATATGTCCTTTCTGGATATTATCATGAAGAAAGTGGTGACGTATTTCAATATGTTTAGTACAAGAGTCTTGCACCGGGTTTTTGCTAAGGTCAATCGCGCCTTTGTTGTCACACATGATCGGGACGTCGTCGAGTCGTACGTCGTAGTCGATGAGAACTTGTTTCATCCATAGTGCTTGTTGACATGCCTTTATGGCGCTTACGTATTCGGCTTCGGTAGTGGATATAGCAAGAGCGGTTTGTTTCTTCGAGAACCAAGATGTCAAACAACATCCCACGACCGTACAAATACCGCTAGTGTTCTTTCGGTCTACATAATCTCCCGCATGATCAGAGTCAACATATATTACGGTTTCAATGCCGGTCCCCTTAGGATACCATAATCCTAAGTGCGTAGTGTCTTTAATGTATTAGAAAATACGCTTAACTGCTTCAAGGTGAGAGGTTTTGGGATCCTCTTGGAAGTGGGCACAAAGGCAGACACTAAATATGATATCGGGCCTACTTGTCCTTAGATATAATAAACTACCTATCATGCCTCGATACTTGGTACTATCAACCGACTCACACTCTTCATCTTTTGTAAGTTTAGTATCGGAGGACATGGGGGTTTTCATTAGTTTAGAATCCTCTAAGCTAAATTTCGTAAGCATTTCTTTAATATATTTAGATTGATTAAAGAAAATACAATCTTTCATTTGTTTTATTTGTAATCCAAGGAAGAAGTTAAGTTCACCCATCATGCTCATCTCGAACTCGTCATGCATGATTTTGGCAAATTCATCACACATGTCTTGACAAGTCGATCTGAATATAATGTCATTGACATATATTTGAACGATGATGAGATTTGAACTTTTCTTCTTAGTAAAAAGAGTGTTATCTACCATTCCATTTTATATTTATGTTTAATAAGGAAATCTTTTAATCTATCATACCAAGCTTTGGGTTCTTGTTTAAGACCATATAAAGCTTTCTTTAATTTATAAACATGATCCGGTTTCTTAAAGTCAATGAATCCCGGAAGTTATGCCATGTATACCTCCTCATTGATCAAACCGTTCAGGAATGCACTTTTTACATCCATTTGGAATAGTTTAAAATCTAAGGCACAAACATAAGCTAATAGTATCCTAATTGACTCAAGTCTAGCAACTGGGGCATATGTTTCATCATAATCGATGCCCTCTTGTTGATTATAGCCTTGAGCAACTAACCTAGCCTTATTTCGAGAAACGATACCGTTCTAGTCTAGCTTAGTTCTAAACACCCACTTAGTTCCTATGATTGTCATATTCCTAGGTTGTGGAACTAAATCTCAAACATCGTTAGCAATATATTGATTTAATTCTTCTTGCATGGCTACAATCCAACTTTCGTCAGTTAAGGCTTCATTCACATTCTTAGGTTCTATAGTTGATATAAAACAAAAGAAGTTACTTTCATTTTGGGCTTGTGACCTAAGGGTTCTTTGATTAAGGTTTCCTATGACGTTTTCTAAAGGATGGTTCCTAGATTCCTTAATATTGACTATTTCGTCAATTTCTAGAGTTTCATCCTCAACAACCTTTTCTAGGTTTTTCTTTTCGGTTGCCCTAATTGCTTCTTCTTCATCTAAGTCATCATCCACCAAGGGTAATGTCTTAGAGGGTAGATGAGTTTCATCGAATGTCACGTTGAGTGATTCTTTGATTTTCCTAGTGTGTTTATTAAGGATGATGTAGGCTTTGCTATTTTGGGAATATCCTAAAAAGACACCTTCGTATGACTTTGGGTCAAACTTGGTAAGGTAGTATTTGGTGTTTAAAATGAATCACTTGCTTCCAAACACTTTAAAATAATCAAGAGTAGGTTTCCTACCTCTCAAGAGTTCATAAGGTGTTTTTCCTAGGATGACTCTATTTAGGATTCGGCTGAGAATGTATGTTGAAGTATCTACGGCGTTACACCAAAAATTTTGTGGTAACGATTGCTCATTCAACATAGTCCTACTCATTTCTTGAAGTGTCCTATTTTTCCTTTCAACCACGCCATTTGATTGAGGAGTGTGTGGAGCCGAGAAGTTATGTGTAATACCATTGACATTACAAAATTCTCCAAATTGCACCTTATTATCAAATTCTCTATCGTGGTCAGTTCTTATTGACACTATTGTACATCCTAATTTGTTTTGAATCATTTTACTAAATATTTCAAATTAATCGAAGGCTTCGGTTTTATCCTTAAGGAATCTAGTCCAAGTATACCTAGAGTAGTCATCTACTATGACTAAGGTGTAGCGGTTTCCTCCGTAACTTCGTACGGCGGAAGGACCAAAGAGATCCATATGAAGGAGTTCTAAGCATCTAGTCGTTGAGACCATATTCTTAGCTTTGTGACTAGCGTGAGCTTGCTTTCCAATTTTGCAAGCATCACAAAAGTGTTGATCAAACTTAAGCTTAGGTAAGTTTCTAACTAGTTTCTTAGATGCTAACGATTGAATGAGACGCATATTAGCGTGACCTAACCTCCTATGCTATAACGTGGAGTTTTCATCAATCATTGCTAGATAAATTTTGTCTTTAGGCTTATTTCCTAATTTTATCACATATAAGCCTTTCTTCCTAATTCCTCTACCTATGACCTTACCGTCCTTAGTAATTTCACTATCATGTTCAGAGAAAGTTACACTACACTTATTATCACATATTTGTCCTACACTTAGCAAATTAAATCCTAAGTTATCAACATGTTCTACATTATCTATATTGAGAGAGTTATTAGAAATCGTACCTTTGCCAATGATGTTACCGCGAAGATTACTACCAAAAATAACGTTACATCCGTTGTATGCCTTGTAAGTGGAGAAGAGCTTTCGGTTACCCGCCATGTGTTTAGAGCATCCACTATCTTTAATCCATTCATCGGGTTCCAAGTCGACTCCAAGACATATCTATTTATATAGTCGGATCAGATAGAAGAACTTTGTAGTGGAACTTCAGTCTTTTATGTAGCAGGGGCAGCTGTAACTGTTGCCAGAGCATTATCCTTGACTTGATCACCTTTAACTTCTTGACTAACTTCCTCGTGCTCAGCATTTACCTGTTCAGCATGATTCATATCCTCATCACCTTTTTCTTCATTCGTCGGCTCTGAATCTTTCAACTCCACATTCACATTATCATCATGTCTTTATTGATACGATCATACTCTTCATCATCTACATTTTCATCATCAGCAGGTACATAGTCGTCAGGATATGTATAAACTCATCTTCTTCTTCATCATTAGTCTTATTTAGATCAATAGCTTTGTCATCATCATCAGATTTTGTTCTTTCATCATCACTTTGTTGATCATCATTATCATTATCATCATCACTATCTCCCCAAGACTCATATTCACTCTTAGAAGAATCTACTTTGGACACATTAGGAACCCCTGGTTTTAAAATAGTTATTTCACTTGTGTCAATTGACTTGCCTTTTGGCTTATCAGGAACCTCTTATTCTAAATCAGCTCTATCTTTTGAGCCACCTGCTTGACGGATGTTTGTTTCTCGTTTGCTTATTTTGATAGCCTTTTTTAACTGTGCTTCCTCAAGTAATGCGGCTTCAGATAGCAGATCAATCCCTTTGCTTCTTTCAGCCTTTGCTGGTGCCTTCTTCTTTAACACAGACATACCAGGAGTGTCTCTGATTTGAACACCAACTGACTATCTTCTAGCAGAAGGTTTCTTGATAGGTTTCTCTGCAGGTTCTTCAACAGCAACAAGAGCTTTCTTCTTTGAAGGAAAAGCGGGTTTCTTAAATTTCCTTGCTTTCTTGGGAGTTGCTGCTCCTGTAGCGAATGCTAGATAAGTCTTGTAGGGAGGAGAGTCCCGCATATGCTGATTATTCATCCATTCAGGAAGTAGTGCTCCATACACTTGATATTCATCAGATTTGGAGACAAATCTCAAGGTACCCAAAACATTGTCATCTCGAATAGTGTGCATGAAAATTTTGTTCCTCATAGAGATTGACTTATCTTTGGAAATAATGTGATGGATGATAGCCTTTGTGAATCTGGGATAGTACATCTTTTTTTGTTTCTTGGCGTCTCTGTTGTCTATCTGGAATACAAAGTCTTCCCAAAGTATTTTAACAAAGTCAACATTCTTGATATAGTACATACCTCATAGAATTTGTGCTCTTGAGAGTCTGATCTTATCAAGACCTGAAGTTTTCCCACACAATAACATGCTGAAGATTGTTGCAAAGGTTCTCCATGGTTGCTGCATCTGATCAACAACCACTTCAGTGACAGATTTAATGTCACCTTTGTGCCCAAGTTCCTTGATGAAAGTGACAATTTCTTAATCTAAATGAGGTACATCAAACTCTTGATTTGGAAGTCTTGGACAGATCTGTATAATAACATGAAAGACTTCTACATCAATAGTGCATTTATTCGTGTCCAGCTTGAACTTGTATGAAGATGAATTTTTAATCTTGGTGATGGTGTGCCATAACTGATGTATATAAATCTTTAGGACTTCAGCAGTGATTAAGAAAGCTGGGTAGAGAGCAGAGAGTGCAAGAGAATCCAAGATAACTTGATAAGGTGGAGTCTTTATGGGATCAATTCTCTTGTTGCATTTTCCAATCTGGACTCGATTCTCAGGTGCAACCAAGGCATTTTCAAGAGCAACTCGTTGAGCAGCAATTGGATTCATGGTTCTGCTAAGATTTGCCCAATACAGTTTATATACAAACAAATATATATTACTGATTGACAATTTGGTTCATGTAGATAGATTTAAGATGCAAGATGTTATATTTAACTAGGGATCAGGCATAGTTTATCAGGCAAGCAATTACTCCCTCCGTCCTAAAATTATTGTCCTTCGACAAAAAACACACAGTTTAAGAAAAGTACATTTATTACTGCTTTCTCTTTTTTACTTTTTGACAGAATGACAGTTTTACCCTTAGCTAATTAATTAAAGTCTTCTTTAAAGTTTGTAATAATAATTTCAAACAAGGGTAATATAGTAAACTTGATCAAACTTCCCTATCTATTTTTAGCAGTGGACAATTAAATTGGGACATCCCAAAAAGGAAACATGGACAATAAAAATGGGACAGAGGGAGTATAACATAGGACGATGAACAATGATCAGAAAGTCTACATGGAATGTTAACAGACTAACTATTGGTTAAATATAGTCAACTAAGCAACTAGATTTAGTACTAAGGATAAATTACCCTAAATGAATCACTTAGTGAAGATTTAAAGGAATAAATCACTTAGTTAAATTTTCATGTATAATTCACCTAGTTACAAGTGCATGTATAAATCACCTAGTTTTAATATTCGTGTATAATTCGCCTAATGAAAACTGTATAAATCACCTAGAGAAGATCTTGTATAATTCGCCTAGTGAAACTGTATAATTCACCTAGAGAAAAGCATATATAATTCGCCCAGTGTAATAGGTATAATTCGCCTAGTGCCTTTTTGGTATAATTCGCATAGTGCAACTGAGTGTATTATTCACCCAATGAAACAAAGTGTATAATTCGCCCAGGCTAAATTTTATGCAAACACAATCTTCACTTTTTGAGCATCTATATCACTTAAACATGATCCTTAGCAACCATAGACAACATATGTATCATTTAACCTAAGATTTTGCCACAAAAAACAGCCACTTTTGCTATGAAATTAGACAAGAGACTCAAACAATCAATTTATCAAGATGTTGATGTTATCTTGGATTTTCACACTCTAATGCATACAAGGGATTATTTAAGCACTTATGAACACAAACCCAAGAACATTCTCATGTTCTTTCTATTTTTTTAAAATTTTCGGCCCTAAGAATCAAGCAAAATACATTCATATGTTATCCCCATGTAAAACTGCTATAAAAGTAATCTACACACCTCAAACATCAAAACCCCTCAATCAATTTAAGATTTAAACCACTTTTGATTTTGAAGAACCCTAAGTCAAAATTTAGGGTTTTCGAACCAATTTGTGTGTATTTGGTTAATTCCTTTTGATTAGAAGTTGTTTAGGGTATAAGAAACAAGTTTGTAGTTTACCTTATGGATCAAAACACACGAAATCTTGATGTTCTTGGTAGATTCGAGTTCTAGCAATAGAGGGAAAAAGATTTTGGAGTGTTTGTGTTTGTGACGTTAAGAAACACATGGTGGGGGTGTTTGTTTGAAATCTTTGAGATTTTGACACAATTAACCCCTCATGTTTATACTTCCTTGTATTTTCTTATTATAACTTTCCTAAGGCATATACAAGTTTAAGCTTTTGGCACATCTAGCCCCTAAAGGTTTATTAAACTAGTCCAAGCCTTACATTTTGCTATTAAGTCTTTAAAGGCATAAACACATAACATATAAAGCTTAAATAAGTTAAACTTAATTAACTCCCCTTTAAATATTAATCCGTTATTGTTTAAAACCCTTTTCCTTTTATTACATGATTTTTGAAAAAGATTATTTAACAAATTCTCTCCCTCAAATAATGACTCATTTTCTATTAAAAGAGCTATAGTCATTATTTGATGGTTCAAATTTTCTTCAAAAATCATTTTCTGATGAAACTTTGAGATGATTAAAGTCATTTTAAAATCAACACCTTATAAAAAATAAGATTTCTCTTATTTTGACAAAATAAATGCGCTGACACGTACACGTATTGTATATAGGAAGCACGGGTTGTGTTGTAAAGTAAACACAAGCCTTTGTACAAATATAAAGTAATTCATATCCGAGAAAAATGAATTTCCCGTTGTGAGGTCAAGTTTTCTTTTTGACGAAATACTTGCCTTTAAATTGAAGACCGAGTTGCTATCTGAAATAATACCATTGACATGTTTTGAAAACTTTTATAACTTCTGCTCGAACTTCATTTACAACATCATATCATTATTAAAAGACATTTCTAAGGCTGTAAATGTTATCGATTTTCAGAAGTAATGTTAGAGATACTATATTTTTTGTATTTTCTTATTTTTTTATTTTCTATTTTCTTTTTATGAAAATTTTATATGAAATGAAAAATCTTTTTGAGATTTTATATTTTCTTATGAACGTATAATATACAAGATATGTCACGAGTTACCATCATTACTCGTCCTCATCCTCCGTCAGACTTTTTAGTGTTTCAGGAGACATACTTCTCATTCCTAGCTTTTCGATCATGAAGTTGAATCTTTCTTGTGGCAAAGCTTTTGTGAAGATGTCTACAAGTTAATATTCGGTTCTGACAAAGTAGAGTTCCACAACTCTATTCTCCACTTGCTCCTTAATAAAGTGGTATCTCACATCTATGTGTTTTGATCTTGAGTGTTAAACATTATTGCAACATAAAGTGATTGCACTCTTGTTATCATAGTACAGATGAATCTTATTGAATTTAAGGCCATAGTCTTTTAGTTGTGATCTCATCTATAAGATTTGAGCACAACACCCAGATAAAGCAATATATTCCGCCTCTGTACTGGAGATAGCAGTGCTCTTTTGTTTTTTGGACGACCAGCTAACAAGTTTATTTCCCAAGAACTGTGCACTTCTAGATGTGCTTTGTCAAGTATCCTAACACCCGGCGTGGTCTGCATTTGCATATGCTGTTAGAGTATTGCTAGAATCTTTCGAATACCAAAGATCCATATCAACGGTTCCTTTTAGGTATCAAAAGATTTGATTAACTGCATGAAGGTGCTTTTCGGTAGGCTTTGCCTGATACTGGGAACACATGCACACTACAAATACGAGGTTTGGTCTGCTGGATGTAAGATACATTAAGGAACCAATCATCCCACGATAATGTGTAGGATCGACTGGTTTCCCCTGTAGATCTTTATCCTTTATCCACCATAGGGGTGTCAATAGGATCACTAGATAGCATACCATATTTTTTATTATTTCAAGAGCATAATTGGACTGGTTAATAAAGATGTCTTTGGGACTTTGAGAAATTTGTAATCCTAAAAATAAAATCATTTTTCCCATCATCGACATCTTAAATTTAGAAGTCATTATTTTAGAAAATTCATCACACATAGCAGGTTTAGTAGAGGCAAAAATTATATCGTCAACATAAATTTGTACCAACAAGATGTCGCGTCCTACTTTTTTGTTGAACCCCCTTGGAGAATTCTTGTGACTGTAGAAAATTGGAGAGCATATCATACCACGTGCGTGGAGCTTGTTTAAGAGCATAAAGTGCCTTTTTGAGCCTGTACATGTGATTTGACTTGTCTGGATCTACGAATCCTTCCGGTTGAGAAACACAAACTAATTCGCATAGCTCACCATTCAAGAATGCCGTTTTGACATCCATCTGATAGATTGTCATGTTCTTGGTGGCAGCATTAGCAATGAAGATACAAATGGCTTCTATTCTAGAAACAGGTGCAAACGATTCCTCAAAGTTTATTCCCTCCTCTTGTCGGTATCCTTTAGCAACTAATCGAGCCTTGTTTTTAAGTACACCGCCACACTCGTCTTTCTTGACTTTGAAGATCCACTTTAATTTTATCAACATTACGAGATTTGGACACGGTACAAATTCCCATACTTGCAGTCTCTCGAATTCATGTATTTCTTCTTGCATTGCATCAATCCAAGAGGGTTCGAGCATTGCTTCTTTATAAGTTTTTGGTTCAACTGAAGTGAGAAAGGTATCAAAATAACACCACATATCGTCAGTCTGAAGTTGCTTTCTAGTGAAGACTAAGCTAGAAGGATCTCCAATCACATTTGCTATTGGATAATTCTTAGTCCATTTACCAAGAATTTCAAATGAAGTGTAGGATGGCCACACATTAGATGACGATCCTTGAGAACTTAAGTCTTCATGAAGAGTTTCATGAAGTGGATCATCATTAAAGTGTGGTGTTTTGGGGGATTCTTCAACATCTTAAGAAATAATTGGAGATTGTACTTGTTCTTGTGTTGATGGGATACTTATTGATGGTGTATCTTGGTCAATTAAAGTTGACACAGGTGAATCAGCTATATCAACATCTCTTGGTGTAGCAGCTATTTGAACTGGAGAAATGGCACTTGGTGGAGGATTAAAGTATTCATCGAACATGGGTTAGAACAAACAATCCCAATCATTTCTGGTTGGTGGGATACAAGGTTGTTGAGAAACATGGTTTGGTACGAGTCTTGAACTGGATGTTGCAGGAGTCATAAATTAAAGCTCGGGTCCTGAACTGAATTGTTCAAAAACCATTGTTGTCAGCTCATCAAACGTACCATGAATGGTTTCCATTATTTTCCGGGTTCTCCTATTATAGATGCTGGAAGCTTTCTTTGCGGGCGCGTAACCAACAAAAATACCAATATCGGCCTTTGCATTCAGTTTACCCAAATCTTCACTGTCATTGGTCAGGTAACAGAGTGAACCAAAGACATAAAGAAATGATAAATCTGACTTCTTATCGTACATCCGCTCATATGGAGTTTTGTTGTATCGGAGACGGACCAGGGAACGATGTTGGGTATAACAAGCTGTATTGATTTCTTTGGCCCACAGAAATAATAGAGCTTTTGAAAATATCAACATTGTACGAGCAACTTCCATTAGAGTCCGATTTTGTCTTTCGACAACGCCATTTTGTTGAGGAGTGCGAGCAACAGATGTTTGATGTGTGATGTTGACATTTTCATAAAATTCACGAAGGGTCTGATTGACAAATTCAGTTCCATTATATGTTCTAACATTACGGACTATGGTATTCAAACGAACTTGAATATTTTTGATGTACTTGATGATAGCATCAGGAGCTTCATCCTTTGATCTCAGAAATTTGACCTAAGTAAATCGCGAGTAATCATCAACAATCACCAAGATATACTTTTTCCCATTAATGCTCTCCACTCGCATCGAGCCACAAAGATCCATATGCAGAAGATAGCGTTTCTCTTGGTTAGTGTCTTCAACCTTGGGTTGATGAGAGGATTTCTTGCTTTTGCCTAATGCACATGCTGAACACAGATGATCTTTCTTAAACTTAAGCTTTGGACTGCCTTTTGCAAGACCGTCTTTGGCTATCTTATTTAGAGTACCAAAGTTGAGATGAGATAACCAACGGTGCCATAACCAGCTCTTAGTCTTTGAAGCTTTTGATAGTAAATAGATCAGTAAAGTCTTTAGCATGTCATTAAGAGAAATTATGTATAAGTTTGTGTCTTTAGATCCTGAAAGTAGATCAACACCTTCTAAATTCCGAATAAAGCAAGTGTTTTTCCTAAAAGCAACTTCAAATTCTGAGTCACAGAATTGTCCAAACGGAAAACAAGTTATGTTCGAGCCCCTTAACATAGTATACCCTTAAGATAGTTACATTCCCCAACTGATAGTCACCATAACCCATAATCTTTGCAATTTGGTTGTTTCTAAATCTAATAGTTCCCAAAAATTTACTGACGAAGTTCATGAGCTGAGAGCGGTTTCTTGTCTTATGTTTTGAGCATCCGGGTTCTTAATACCAGAGAACAATCTGGACAACCTGTCATTGACAAGAGAAGAAGAAGATGGAACATCTATAGCATTGGATCCCCAAGAATGATTGGGTTCTGAGTTGTTAGCAATCCTAGATTCTAAAATCTTAGATTTTTTTCTCGAACCAACAGATTTTACTAGTTTGGGTTTCCTACTATAGACTTTAAGCTCTAGTTTTTGTGTTACTACTGAGTGATAAGTGGGTTCCTTAAGAGGCATTACTTAAGTGGAAGTGATCCTAGTTAAAGGGCACGAGTTACCAACTAAAGTGAAAAGTTTTCTAGTTGGTTTCCACTTATATCCTACTTCAGTGAACACTTTACCCGTAGGTTTCCAAATATAATGCAGTTGGTTTTGCTTAGACTTAGACTTAGAGCGCACATTCACATCATTCACAAAATCAAGGAAACACACATCATGATTTGCATCAAACATACATTGATTATATTTAACACAAATTATTTTAGAATTTACATTTAACATAGTATGCTTAACATTTGCATCACAAATAGGGTCTTTAACTTGATTCTTTTTATTAGAACTTAAATTAACTCTCCTATGTTGGGCTTCTACTTTATTCTTCATGTTGCTATTTGATGTTTGCGAGATCCTATCATTCTTTTTATTGCCTGTAGGCTGTGATCTACTAGCACTAGTAGAACTCTTCAATCATGTAGAAGGCAACACAGGTGTGTTAGAATCTGGTATTTTAGAAGACTCTACCTATTTATGAATGTTGCTTAAGGATGTAAGAGGTTCAGAAAATCTAACTTTCTTGACTTTGTTTATTGATGCGACAACAACCAATTTCTCACTAGGTTTTGTTACACTAGGGCATGTCTGAGAAACATAGACTAACAATTCCTGAACATGTTTTGTAAACATGCAAGCAGAGTCTAAGAGAGGTTCACTAGGATTCTATTTTCTAGCGCGTTCAACAAGTCTACGTATGGTGTCAGTATTTTCTATGGTCTTCTTAATGTAATCCTCATGGCATCCCTATTGTTTTTAAGTCTATAAGAAATGGGTTCTATATCTAGCTTGAACATTCCTGGAGCAAAAGTGGTGGCATTGGGTAGTTGTGCAACATTTTCAACAATTTCTTTCCCTGTTAGTTTACGTAAATCATTTTTCAATGATGTAATCACAAAAACCTTATCTTGGATTTGAGCTTTCAAATCCGCATTTTCAACAGATTTTGAATTCAATTGAGCAATTAAAGATTCACTATGTTCTTTAGTGCGAACACATGCTTTTTAATTGAATCAAACTGATCCTTGAAAATCTGTTTTAGATAGTCAATTTATTTATGTAAACGCTCGTTTTCAGAAAGTAATTTGGCCACACTATGTTCCAGTTCAATACTGATGGTCTCAATTTCATCGATATCTTGTTTGACTTTCTCTTCCTTGTCATTTTCTCTCATAGATTTGATATGTTCCTTCAACTTATGAATGATAGTGTCTTTAGCTTGTACCTGAGCTTTCAAATCATTATTTTCAAAATATTCTGGAATTTCAAGAGCATTTTGATTATCACAGGATTTGTCCTTGTGAAAAATTTCTTGATTAAGTTGTATTGACAATTCAAGAGAAATGCAATGTTTTTCAAGTTGTGAGTAACTTTTCAAAAGTTCATTATACGCATTTTGTTTTGTCAAAAGCTCAGCATCAAGATCAAAACACTTATCACAAGATTCACTTCTTTGCATTTCCAAGTTCACAGAATCACTATAAAACAGTAATAGAATTCATAACAGTAAGCATAATTTCTTGAGACATGATTTGGTGTAAGAGTCGATCATTAACAAGAAAAAGTTCTTTCTTACGAACTTCAAAGCATTGTTTATCTACTGAACATTGTTGAACAACTGCTTCCATCTGGTTAAAAACTGTTTTTACTTCTGTTACCTCATTTAAAAGATCTCTATCAAAAACATTGAATATGTCTTTTAAGGTTGTTAAAAATGGAATAATTTTGTTTAGAAAAACAACTTTAGTGTGTTCAAACCCTCATTCTCATTCTGTAATAGCATCAGGTGTAATCCTCTTTTTCACCACGGTGTCAAATTTGGAAAGATGGAAATTAAGCTTTTTAAGACTTGTATTAACCAAACTAACCTTAGAAAGTTCACTAAGAGCTTTAATTCTAACAGGTGAAATATCAGATTGTTGAGTATTAGGGTTAGAAGTTAATTTGTAACCAAAAAGCATGTTCAGCAGACAATTCTTGTTGTGGAACAAAAATGTTTACCAAAATCTTTAGACAATTGATTTAACTCAACATAATTGATTGGAGTAGTCTTGATTTTCTTTTCTTTTGAAATTGGATCGTTTTGTTTTGTAAGCATTTTAGATCGACCTACTTCTTTCAAAATCAATGTCTCTTCATTGTCAATCACAAGAATAACAACACGTTGACTAAATATTACACTACCATCATACAAAGTTGGCTTAATCCGCTGAGCTTTTCTGAGATAAAATAGATTTTGATAACCAAGAGCTTGTTTGTAAGTGTCATCATAAAAAACCTATGGCTTTGTTAACATGTGCACTATTTGAGCAGATTGACCCACTTTATAAACACTATTATCCAGTTCCTTTATTTTCTTTTCTAAATTAATTTCTTTGTCTATATATTTACTTTCCTTTTCTTTGGATTCATTTTTGAAAATAGTAAATGTTTGTAATAAAGATTCCTTTTCTTTGATCTGATTAGAAAGATTTTATTCAAGTGAGTTAATTTGCTGCTTGAGTGCAAGTTTTTCCTTAATCATACCATCAATTTAAGAACCGATCATTTTTTCACCAGTGCTTAAATCAATATTAAGTCTCTAACTAAAAGTTTTGACACGTTCTTTATATCTCTCAAGATCAGCGGTTAAGGATTCATTATTCTTTTCTTGATTAGCCTTTTCCTAATTATTTACACGATTAATCATTTGTTCAGACATTTGTTCAATCATAGATAATATCATTGAATCTTGTTATGCATACAAATTAGTATCTTGAACAGCTTCCTGTTGTGTTTCTTGCAAATGTTGAGAGTATTGAATGATATTGCTATCACTTGTTATCTTATTATCTAGAAAATCAACAACTGGTGTATGTTCAAAATCCTGCATTGCATGCATACTTTGATTATCCATATCATTATGATAGGGTTCAGAATGAGGTACCTCTAAGATAACATCAAAACCATAGTTGGAAAGATTGGCCATCAGAACCGCCTTTGCATTAGAGACATCATCACAGTCAGAATCATAAGCATCTAGATCCTCAGTCTGGAAAGTAGCATTGTTTGGAATGGTTGTCTGAGCAGCTTGACCGTCTGGAATGCTTGGATTTACAAGAAATGCTAGTTGCTCTTCATCCAAAATTTAACCGGATTCCTGTGCTTCAACCAACATTGCCTTGTCCTTAAACCATGCAGCGTTCCTTGGCCTCTTAGGCCGAGTGCATTGCCTAGCTATGTGTCCTTCACCTTGACAGTTATAACATTTAACAACCCTTGCCTGCCCTCCTGTATTGTTTTCTCTGGAACTAGTAGCATTACCCTTATAGCCAGTACCATCATAACTTTGTCCTTGCCTCCTTTAAACTTGTTGCACAGTAACCCTGCCGTCTTGAATAGTGGCCTAGTTTCTTAGATTAATAGAAGTTCTAAGTTGATTGTTGGTTAAAAGGAACCTTGAAGCAGCTGCAACTGACAGGAAAGCCATTGCCTTGTTTAGACAGGCAATTGGATCATCTCCTTGAGTAAACACAGGAACGGCAAGACCTGCGTCCAATTAAGGAAACTCAATCATTGGTTGAGTTGAAACTTGAGGTGAATGATAAGAATTTTGTGGAATATATGAGGTTTGATGATCCATATGATACTGGTATTGTTGTAATGGTGGAACGGATGAATGACTAATGCATACATTGGTGAGTATGATTGAGAAGAGTGAACTTGTAGAATCATTGTGTTTGTTTGTTGAGGAAACTGTGTAGCATTGTATTAAGAATGATAGTTGGGAAGGTGAGACGGTGGTTGATTATGGTTGGCAACAAATGCAAGAGGATCTTGGTATCGTTCATGCATCAAGCGAGTTTCATTTGCATGTGCCTCATTTGTTCGAGATATGAATACAATTGATCATAGTTTGTAGTATGCAAATCTCTAGCCAACTTCACGTCCGTCATAAACTTGCTCCATTCTGGTGGTAAGCTGTTCAGAAACTTTGTATTCACTTGAACTGGTCTCATTGACATGTTGATAACGTTCATGTTATTGATTAGTTGAGCAAATCTCCAGTACTACTGATATAGTGTTTCACCCTTCACACATGAAAACTTATCAAACTTGTCATACAATTTACATTCCTTTTCTTGTAATGACAATTCCGTGCCTTGCATAAGAAGCTTAACTCTGTCCCATATCTCCTTTGCAACTTTAAGATGATTGACAATGGCATACACATCAGGTGGAAGACCCTAAAGAACAATGTTGGTAGCTTTAAGATCACAGTCAGCTTGGATCTTCTTTGTAGCTTAAAGTTCTTCATACTTCTTTTTCCTAGTGGTACCATCCTCTTGAACAACAGTAGGCCATACAAGTAGACCATGTAGAACAGAGTCAAGAATCATTCTCGCGTTCTCCCTATTCTCCATGTATAGTTCCATACGACTCTTCCAAGAGTCATACAAGGATTTTTCCAACATGGGAGGATGGTTGTCTGCACCGGCAATGATCATAAATTATGCTAAATTTGTCATTTTGAATTGATTGATTGGATGAGAAAAGATAACTTTTTGATCGTTTAGTGACTAGGGGAATTTGTGTTAAAGTGATGTTTGTTTAAGTGATTGAGTCTTGAGATTACACGAGATTTTACAATTCTTGATAAAACCGAGAAGATAAATGAATATCTCACGGGATTTTACAAATCACAGAAAAACCGTATAAATCACCCAGAAGAGATGTATAAATCACCTAGGCCAAACAATGTATAAATCTCCTAAGGTAAATGTATAAATCACCAAGCAAAGTGGTATAATCCTCCCAAGCAAAGTGGTATAATCCTCTTAGGCAAAATGTATAAATCGCCCAAGCTTAAGGAGTATAAATTGCCCAAGCTTAAAAAACTGTATAAATCGCC
Organism: Tanacetum coccineum; assembly: GCA_026074375.1. Taxonomy (NCBI): domain Eukaryota; kingdom Viridiplantae; phylum Streptophyta; class Magnoliopsida; order Asterales; family Asteraceae; genus Tanacetum; species Tanacetum coccineum. Next base: position 51,284 of record BQNB010025063.1, read on the forward strand.
TAATGGAACCCGTATAAATCGCCTAGAGAAAACTATATAAATCGCCTGGTGGAGCACGTATAAATCGCCTAGTACACCACACGTATAATTAGCCTAGACAAGAACACATATAATTCGCCTAGACCAATTTGAAACCCACTTTTTTCAAAACACTTAAAGACACACTTTTTGACGTTTTTACTTGATTTTTCTTGTACAACTTACTATCCTAAGCCTAGTAGAACCTTTAAAACATAAACTTTATGGTTTTTAACACAAAAAATTTGAAATCAAGATTTTATGTACAAACCCTTTTCGAACAAAAAAGACTCAAAAAGAAGAAGTTTTGATGTTTTTCCTAGGTTTTTCTTGTACAATTAGTCGATACTAAGATAGAAGAGTAATAAAGATGAAAGCTTTATGGTTTTTAAACAGCCAAAAGATGAAAATCATTTGTGATGTTCGAACCAAGTGACGCAACAAAAAACCAAAATAAAACGCACATAAAACCTTCTAAATCACCCCATGGCTCTTGATACCAATTGTAGAATATAAGAATTATCTAAACACTTAACCAATCAATAAAGAACTAGAGAGAGAAAGGAATGGAAGGAAGGTTTCTAGTGAGAGAAAGAAAGAGAGAATATTAGATTAATAAGTGTGTGTGAAATGAAACCAACCAACACCCTCTGAGATATGGAGAGGGTATTTATACATAGTGTGGCCGGTTGGGCCTTAGCTTCCATGGGCTTTGGTCTAACTAGCTTACTAATGTTTAAAAAACTATCTAAGACCTACAAGCTACGTATTTTAGGAGTGACCAAGTCTTTTCTCGATTCCTTACACACAACACATACAAAACATACCAACCAAAGCTCTTATCTCACCACTCACTAACAACACCACATCACAACCTCCACCATGCCGCAACCCACCACGTCGCAGCCCACCACGTCGCAGCCCATCACGTCACAGCCTCCAACGCTTCACAGCCACCACCATGTCCGAGCCACCACAACCTCGCCGGAAATTCACCATAACCGAAAGGCATTTCAGGTAATGATGTTGTTTTGGTGTTTTATATATTAAAGAATTTTTGTAGGCTTATTTGTGTATGTTTATATTATTTTTTTAGATCTATGACTATTAATTATGTTTTCAAAGGTAATTTTTATAGATTTGTAGTTGTTTTTTAGATCTTGGTTTTTATAACATTTATTAACTTTTTTTTTGTTGTCAGAAACTATTGCAAAGAAAACGCCACTGGCCACAACCACTGATAAACCCCGGACCAAAAGAACGCAAATGACTAATAAAAAAAAAAAAACTAAACGCTCACAATACAAGACACATATCTCTCACAATCTACACACACACTCCGATCCACCTTGACAAGCTAATCATCAAAAAGAAGCACAAAAACAGTACCTACACACACACAAAGCACGACCTCAACTGAATAGCACGCCTAAAAGCACCCAACGGCAACTAATGAAAAAACACCCCTCAAGACACCCAACAAATGAAATAATCCCCGACGGAATACCTGACGAGCGTATCCGAAATGTTTGCTGATCTATTGACCCGACTAAGAACGCTAAAGCCGTGGACAAACCCCGTGTATAGGGGTACGCATCGTGTACGGACCACCCTAACCGAAGAAAAACCGACCCGAAACCGAAACCGAAATAAGGAATTTTGCAAACCAAGAACCGAACCGAACCGAGTTAACCTTATATAAACCAAAACCGAACCGAATAAGGTCGCTTCGGCTCGGTTCGGTTCGGTTATGTAGTTCGAAACCGACTAAGTGTCGGCTTTGAGCCGAACCGAACCGAAACCGAACCGAACCGACAAAACCGAAATATATATCCAAAACCGAAAACCGAACCGAATAAGCTCGGTTCGGCGGGTTGGGTCGGTTTTCGGTTTAGTTTGCTCAGCCCTATCGCCGTGAACATTTTCGCTTACATGTATAGATATTTTTTCTAGATCTAAGTTTGTTGGCGTTTTTTTGTAGTGTAGATCTATGTTAAATATATATCAAGTGTTTTTTTAATAGATATCAACTTTCTTATTTTTTTAGATCTAATCCACCAAGTATTTTTGGGTGACTATCGCTGCCAATCACCCGAAAAAACAGCAGCTGACTTGCCGAAAAAGTTGTCGGAGATGCTGCTCTCGCCGGATTTCAGCTGCCGCTATGGTTCACTTTTAAGCTTTTTTCAATATTTGTCATCGGGTTTGTTATACATTTGTGATATTCGTTATACATTTTTTTTGTTTATTGTTAATATTTTGTTTGTTACGGTGGCCACTCGCCGCCGTGGATGCTCGCCGAAAAAAGTCGTTGCCGCCGCCGATAATAGACAGGTTTTTTTACCGTAGTTAGTATATTTTTTTACAAAATTTATTGTTATTGTGCTTTTGCAAGTTCATGCAAATTTGCTTATGAAGTTAGTGTAAAATTTGTTGTAAAGATTAATTAAATCTTGTTAGTCTTTTTGTTAAAAGGTTGTAAACTTTGTTATAATATTTTGTTTTTTTATATAGATTTATTTATGTATATTTTTTTTGATAAAGTCAGATTGTAAATTTCGAGACGATGTTTGGTAGGTTTGAACAAAAGTAAAGGACAATAATAATCTAATTGTGGTCCACAAAGAAAAAGACTTGATTCCTTTATTCTGGAAAACCCAATGACAGGACCATAAAGATAAAGACAGGACCACAAAGAAAAAGAAAAAGAATTGATGAAAAAGAAAAAGAAAAAGACAGTAAGTAATAGCAATATAAAAGGTTGATCCAACTCAAAAGTTTATGAGGGGAGTTATTTAAGAAACCTTTCTTTTCTTGGATACTGGGGGACAAATCCCAGCCATCCATCTAAAAAAAAGGAAGGGTGAAGATTAAAAATGATTTTTTAAAAGAAAAAAGAAAGAAAAAACACGGAAGGTCATCTTGGTCAATTAACAAAACACAACTAACACCCCGTGACTCATTAGTAACTTCTCATTTACTCTTTTCAATAATTCTCACCAAACACACATTAGAAACACACATTAAACACCAATCAAAATATACACTAAAAGCACTAGATCTAATCGATAAACTCGAACTATGGATCCAAAAATTCATCAATTAAACTGTAAAAGCTCTCTAAATCACGATCAAATGGATGAATCTGGCTATAATTGAAGGTTTCCTACAAAATTTACGATCGAAAAAGATCTCATTCAAGGTATTATTTATGCTCCAAACTTCTTATATATTTTCTTTTATTTCCAAGTTATGAATAAATTATGCATTTGTATTCAATTTTTGTTATTATTTTGATGTTTTGAAACATTATTTATTATTTTAATATATAAGTGGAGATTGGTGTGTTTTAATTGTAGAATCAGGATTATTTATAGAAATTGATAATTATATGTGTTTGATGACTATTTTGATGAGTATGTGATTAATTAGTGGTTAGGTTATTAATGCATATGAATCATCTGTAATTAATTTGAGGTTGATATGGTAACCACTTGAATGATGTGTACATGATAAAGAATGGATGTTTGGAGATATAGTAAGTTGATGTCTCGAGTTTCATTCTGACAATTTAGGTGTTGACGCAGTGTCGTATCTCTTTAGTGCCATTTGATGTTGTTTGGGTATCATACATGATACTCAAAAAATTTGTAAACTTGTATACTATCATGTATGATACTATGTAGTATCATATATGATACTGTGTATTATCATATATGATACTTTAAAGTATCATATATGATAGCATACCGGTACATCAAAACTAACAACTGTCATGAAATTTTTTGCAGGAGTTTTCGAAAGTAATAATTGAAAAGTTCCATATAATTCACGAGGCAAGACAACAGCTCGTTGAAACGTTAAAAGGATGGAAAGACAAAATTTAAAGACTCTGAAACAATTAGAGATTTCTGCAACGAGTACAGCAACCTGTTCAAGAGAAGGAATGAGAAAGATCTAGATGAAAGCTTCATGGATTGGGATGAAAAGTCTCACGGTGAGGATAATGACTACGATGACTACAACAATGACGATGCATCACCGATGACAGACGATAATCCTGGAGCTGAACATCAAAATGAAACCTAGAGAGAAAGCACAGATGAAGATGATCAAAAGAAAGAAAAAGCATTAGGTAGCCAGCGAAATCAACCTGCAAAAGATGCTGCAACTGAAAGTGAGAAAAAACCCGAGAATCAAGCTGCAAAAGAAACTGAGAAAAACTAGCCACTGGGTTTTTTTAGTATGGATAATTTGTTGCGAAGTACGCGGTATGCAGGAGAACCCAATCTGAGTTGCTCTAAACTTGGGGTCACCTGCTCGGAGAGCATGGATCGGTTGAATAGGTATCCGTTAGTCCGACTACCCTTGAGTCATACCGCCTATCTAAGCAGAAATGATTCCCAAAAATTGAAAACTAGCCTAAGCTACTAGCGTAGGATGACAAAGTGGTGGTGGTATGTACCACATTTTGGTTAACAAAGATGTAAATTGCTACTGATTCCTCGTATTATATTATGAAATAAATACGTATAAACATTTTGGTTAAATGTACTTGTGTGTTCCTGGCAATTCACAACAGGGAAAAAAACTAATACCAATAAACATATAAAATGTGAATGAGAAAAATAAGTAAAACATCACTTATTAAGAACATCATATATGATACTCAAAAACTGAAAAAAAACAATAAAAAAATCAAATATGAGGGCTTTACCTGGTTTGAGTCTGTGTGGCGGTGGGTTCAAACCCCGTGGATTATTCGGCCAATGTGTCGGAAACCATGGTTACCAAAAAAAAATCATATATGATAAGAATTATCATATATGATACTCAATATATAAAAAACAAAAATGTAAAATCAAAATATAATATGATATCATACATCATAAGAATTATCATATATCATACTCAACATATAAAAAAAATGTAAAAGCAAAAAATAATATGATATCATACATGATAAAAACTTACAATAAAAAAATCAAAAACTACTTTTTTGCAAGTATCATACATGATAATTCAACTAGAAAAGAAACCAAATGTAAAATCATATATGATATACTCATACTATCATATAGGTGGGGTTGAGCGCTGGTGCGGAACCGCAAAGAAATCTTACGATCCGGGAATCCTGAAGAATTCCGAGAATCGAAAAAATACATATTTTAAGAAACCGTGAACCAGAACGAAGTGCATGTTTCTGGTTCCCTTACGGTTCTCGGTTCGGTTCGGTGTATTTCGTTCTTACCGTATGGAATCCGAATTTTTTTTATAATCTATAATGAAGTATTTTTTGGCGCAGTTTTCTTTTTTTGCATGGTTGTTAAAGACTGTATATGTTGTTATAATTGATTTGTTGTAATATTTTACTGTAACTACAAATTTAATAAGAGTTAGTACTATGGTGTGTTGTTGTTTTTTGTGGGTTTTGTGTTGTGCTTGGTGGGAGATGGTTTGGTTTGGGAGGTATGTGTTGTGCGTTGTTGTCGTTTGCTGGTGTGTTATGTACCTGGGTTTAGTGTTTTGGGTTTGTTTAATTGTATTTGTAGATTTGGGTGTTTGTGGTGGATGTCGGGGTGGTGGTTGTTGGCGGGGTTGTTGGTGGTGGGTTTTAGGTTGTGGTTATTGTTGTTTTTGTGTTGTGTTTGGGTTAGTGTAAGCGTTGGTCTTTGGTGATTTTTTTTGATTGTTGTTGTGTGATGGTGGGTTGTGTGTGTGTTTGTTTGAGGTTGGCATGGAGTGGGTTTGTTTGTTTTTATTGTAGTTTGTTTTGGTTTTTCTTTTGTGTGATTGTTGTGTAAGGTTGGTGTTGTTAGTTTGTTGTGTGTTGTTTGGTGTTTGGGTTTGTTGCGCGTTTGTATTGTGTGAGTAGATTGTTTGTTGTGTTATTTGTGTTTGGTTAGGTTTGATGTTTTTTTGGTGTTTGTTGTTGTTGATTTTGGTTTTGTTGGTAGTTGGCGTGGGTGTTTGTGGGTTGTTTGGTGTGGTGTTTGTGTTCTGTATGTTGTGTGTTGTTTGTTTGAATGGTGTGTGGAGTTTATTTGTATTGTGTGTTGTGTGGTTGGTGTTTTTTGTTTTGTTTGGTTGTGTGTTTTTGTTGGTTTTGGATTTTGTGTTTGTTGGGTTTAGTTTGTTGTTTTTTTTTTTCGGTAGTGTGGTCGTTGTATTGCTGCATGTGGGTGTGGTTTGTGGTTTGTGATTTTGTGTGTTGTTGTGTTGTGTGTGTGGGTGTTTTGGTTGTGTCGTGTTTGTGTTTGGTTGGTTGGTTGGTGTCTGGTGAATGTGGTGGTCGTCTTGTTTAGGGGTTGGGATGTGTTTCTTGTATGGGGGTTTGTTTTTGTTTGTTAATGTTCTGTGTTTGTGTGTGGTTTTGTGTTGTTATTTATTTTAGTGTGTGTTTTCGTTGTTTTGTGTTGTTGTGTGTTGGTGTGTTGTTGGTGTGGTTAGGTTGTTGTCTGTGTGTATAGGGGTTTGGTATGGTTTTTTTATTACTTTATTGCGTTGCCTGTGTGGTTGTGTGGTGTCGTGTTTAATTGTGTGTTTTGTTGGTGGTGTTGTGGTGGTTTTTGTGTATGGATGTAATGTTATCTTGTTGTCTGTCGGTTGTTTGCGTTTTTGGTTTATGTTTGTTAGATTGCTGTGTTGTTGTGGTTGTTTAATGTTTTTGTTTTTGTGTTGTTGTTGTTTTTATTTGTTTTGGTTGTGTTTTTTTTTTTTTTGTATTGTTGGCTGTTTGTTGCTTTTTTGCTTTAAGTTAAGAACTTATGTCTGTAGAATCTGTTTTTTTGTAACGTAATTTTTTTTGTAGTCGTATACTTTGTTTATAGAATTATGTTTCTTTATATTACTATTAATATTATTTTGTATATGTTAATTTTTCATGATTTCCATGATGAATATACTACAAAGTAGCTTTTCTTTCTCCTGTTAGTTACTTGACCAGCTACGGGCTTATCTTTCTTTATACATAACTATGCAAACATTTTAATCACAAAGAAGTGACGTGTTCTAAAGTTCTTTAGTTTCGGCTCCTCGCAACAATTGTTCAAGCTGCGCCATTACTTATCGCCTGGTAATAGTTTTAGCTACTTTGATTATTTGCTTGTGTCTTTTATTTTATGTGTACTTTATATAACAGTTATGCATCATATAAATATTTAACTTAAAGATCTTAGAAATTCGGAGGCGGTTCTTCGTTCTGGTACGAGAAACGAAAATTTTGAAATGTATTGTATGGGAACCAGAGAACGACCGGCCTGGTGGGTCTAAATGTTTGTGTTCGGTTTCGGTTTGTTCCGTGTTCGATTCCGGTTCGGTTCGGTTCTCGGTACATTTGCTCACCCCTACTATCATATATGATCATTCAAAAACAGTATAAAAACACTTGAACTTGATATAAAAAAAATCAAATCAAATACTATCATATATGATAATTCAAAAATATCATACATGAAAATTTTAAATACAAAGTATCATAAAGTAAAAATCATACTGTATATGATAATTCAAACATAAAGAAAAACAAAAAATCTTCTTCTTAAACTAAAATTCGTCTTCTTCAAACAATTCTTCTTCATCAAAGAAGTATCACTTACGATACTTTCATCCTGGGATCACTAACAAATACTTTTCATCTTGAACAAAACTAATAGAAAGTTTTATTGTCTTCAAGAAGCAACTGATGATTCAGAAATCGAATTAAAACCTGATTATTGACAAAGTAGCTAATAATCAAAAACTATATGTGAAAAAGAGCTACAGCTTTAATCAGTGTGTGAAAAATGCAATGAAATTAAAGTAAAATCGGTGAGTTTAACAAATTAAAAATAAAAAGAAGTTATACCAGATACATCGAAGGATCGTGAAATGTGATGTAATTGTTGTTATGATCGATTAGAAAATGATCGTCGGTGTAGATCGACGGTAAAGATAGCCGGAAAAGTTTGGGAAAATAGAAAAAAGATCGTAGGTGTAGAGAGAGAAAGAAGATGGACTATAGAGAGAGAAACACACACTATCAGTGTGTGAAAAATGACGGGATAGAAAAGAAGATTGTCTTGATCATTTATTGTCTAAACGGTTTACATTCGAACCTTTTCGTGAAGTAACCAACATGCTCTAAATGTTTTAACGTGTGTGCCCCCAATAGGCTCACACACTTCTAGTCGTATATGGCTAGTCCAGCTCACATAATCCAACAATTATGAGAAAGAAAGATTTATATCTAGTCGTAGTTAGATATAAATGAGATTCGCATAAAAGAATGATTGGATGTCATTATCAGAAGGAAAGATTTTCCTTTGACCATTGTCCCCACAGGCTTACTTTATTTTTTCCTTTGATTATTTCACTTTGATAAGTATGGTTTGTTCAAGCCGACCACCACCACTTGTATAATTGTGATGTTAAAACACCACTATTAGCTGCACCAACTAACCGGACCTGTCACGCGACCTTGCATTTTTCCAGCATTTAAACACCACCACTGGATAGTTACTTTCCTCTCGACCAAAACACCTCAAACCGAGTCATTATAAGCCCGGCCACGCGTCGTCGTTAATTTCCAGTTACAGTTTTTCTTCCTAATTACACCATTTCATTCACTTTTCTTTGCAATCACTTTCTTGAAATGTCCACTTCAAGCTCATCCATTCAAAAGAGGTTCAAGTATGATGTGTTTAGAAGCTTATCACTGATCATTTTCCCTTGCTTAATATTCTCTTCATCGTGGTGTTTGGAAGAGCTTGTCAAG